>SJYQ01004445.1:801066-818560 GCA_006410935.1 Redunca redunca
ATCCCTATCTCTGGTTGAGAATTGTCTCACAAATCAGATCTCCACATGATTGAAAAGCGAGAGCATAAAGAAGTTAACAGAATGGAAATCAATTCATGAACTCAAGTTTTAGCGCTGTACTCACTTCCTTTATGACCTTGGACAAGTTATCAAGCTTCTTTGGTTGTCAGTTTTATCAAAGGCAAAAATGAGGATAATAATAGCACCCACTTCAGCACTCAGTAAATGTGGTATTAGTAACTAATAAACCATAATACTAATTAATGTTAATTCCACAAGCATCTCAAATCTTTATCCCTTCTTATGTGGTGTTGGAGAAGACTCTTGATAGTGCTTGGACTGCAAGGAGATCCAACCAGTCTGTCTTAAAGGAGATCAGTCCTGGGTGTTCACTGGAAGGACTAATGTTGAAGCTGAAACTCCAATACTTTGGCTACCTCATGCGAAGAGCCGACTCATTTGAAAAGACCCTGATGCTGGGAAAGATTGAGGGCAGGAGGAGGAGACAACAGAGGATAAGATGGTTGGATGGCATCACCGACTCAATAGACATGGGTTTGGGTGGACTCCGGGAGTTGGTGATGGACAGGGAGGCCTGGCGTGCTGCAGTTCATGCAGTCACAGAGTAGGACACAACTGAGCGACCGAACTGATACTGATACCACACTGGTACTGCCTTCTCCACTTATCCCACGAGGAATTTAGGATTCATTATTGTAGACTGATCCCCTCAATCCCCCCACCCCTGACATATGAGCTCAGTCACAGAACTCTGTCACATCCAGTTAGTTCCCTGACATGGTTGCTTTGCCTCCTCTTTGAACACTCCCCTCCTTCAGGGCTTTCCATTGCTCCTTAAAGTCACTTAAGTCCCTCCAAACAAAATTCCCTTCCCAATCCTCCACCTTCTCAAGACTCACAGAAGGATCTTTTTAAAATACAAAGCTAATGACATCACTTCCTGATAACTGTCCTTCCATGGCATTTCTGGAGGTTTCAAGATTAAAAGGTCTTCAAGATCTCTCCTGTATTATCCACTCCAACTGTGCCATTCCCAGGAGGAAGGGAGAAAGGAAGGGAAGAAGAAAGAAATTAACATGTTCTTCTCCTTGCAATAAGTATTTCCTGCTCTCTGACTGCTTAGTCCAGCTCCTCCCCCATTGGTATATTCTAGGTAACCCTCTGTGACCCTCCATTCCTATCTGCCTCCATCCAGTGCTTCTGGTGAAACAGGCATTCTTCTTTAATCCTAAACAATCACTCCACCCTCCATCACATCAACTGTTGTTTCTGTGTGAATTTTTTAGCCACTTGACCACAAACTTAATACAAGCAAACAAAGAAAGCATTTCAGTTTATCAATAGCCTTTAGCATGGTGCCAGATATTTCAGTTCAGTCCTGTTCAGTCTCAGTCGTGTCCGACTCTTTGCGACCCCATGAATCGCAGCATGGCAGGCCTCCCTGTCCATCACCAACTCCTGGAGTTTACTCAAATCATGTCCATTGAGTTGGTGATGCCATCTAGCCATCTCATCCTCTGTCGTCCCCTTCTCCTCCTTCCCCCAGTCCCTCCAAGCATCAGGGTCTTTTCCAGTGAGTCAACTCTTTGCATGTGGTGGCCAAAGTATTGGAGTTTCAGCTTTAGTATCAGTCCTTCCAATAAACACCCAGGACTGATCTCCTTGCAGTCCAAGGGACTCTCAAGAGTCTTCTCCAACACCACAGTTCAAAAGCATCAATTCTTTGGTGCTCAGCCTTCTTCACAGTCCAACTCTCACATCCATATATGACCACTGGAAAAACCTTAGCCTTGACTAGATGGACTTTTGTTGGGAAAGTAATATCTCTGCTTTTGAATATGCTATCTAGGTTGGTCATAATTTTTCTTCCAAGGAGTGTCTTTTAATGTCATGGCTGCAATCACCATCTGCAGTGATTTTGGAGCCCCCCAAAATAAAGTCTGACACTGTTTCTACTTTTTCCCCATCTATTTCCCATGAAGTGATGGGACTGGAAGCCGTGATCTTCGTTTTCGGAATGTTGAGCTTTAAGCCAACTTTTTCACTCTCCACTTTCACTTTCATCAAGAGGCTTTTTAGTTCCTCTTCACTTTCTGCCATAAGGGTAGTGTCATCTGCATATCTGAGGTTATTGATATTTCTCCTGGCAATCCTGATTCCAGCTTGTGCTTCTTCCAGTCCAGCGTTTCTCATGATGTACTCTGCATATAAGTTAAATAAGCAGGGTGACAATATACAGCCTTGACGCACTCCTTTTCCTATTTGGAACCAGTCTGTTGTTCCATGTCCAGTTCTAACTGTTGCTTCCTGACCTGCATACAGGTTTCTCAAGAGGCAGGTATTTAGTGGATACATTATTTAGTAGATGCATTGTTTTAAAGTTTTATCACTAGATAAAAACTTTGATTTGAAACAACTTAATCACTGATGCATTTAAGTATAATTATACCAAAGTAAGAGGAAATGGCAACCCATTCCAGTATTCTTGCCTAGATAATCCCACCGACAGAGGAGCCTGGTGGGCTGCTGTCCATAGGGTTGCACAAGGCCGGACATGACTGAAGCGACTTAGCACGCAGGCATGCCGATGCCCAACTATTTTATTTTGATTTCAAACTATGAAATGGCTACTTTGGATTCAATGTGAAGAGAAAGGAATGAACTGCATGAACAATCGGTGGTTATGGTTTTTCTTCTGAGGGGACTGAGAGAGGTAATCTTTTACATTCCTGGTAATTCATTGGCCCGAATTTAAGGAGAAAACAGCATTCCTTCTTTCCTTCCTTTGGTTTCTTTTCTGGAAATGCTCCTCTATGAAGATAAAGCTACTAGCACCCCACTCCACTCACCTTAACACCTTCTGAACCTGCCACAACTACATCTTCACTGACTCTGATGCCCATAATCTTCATCTCTTGCTCCTAACATCTTTATCTATTGCTTTTATTTTCCACACCCATCACAGCAGCTCAGATCTCAAGGTTTTGTCACTTCCTTTTTGAAGAATTCTGACACCTGCTTTAATACTGACATGCTTTTTGTCTTTTCACTGATCTCATGTCATGTTTAACTCAAAAGCATTCTACTGCTGGGTTTATTTGTTTAAACGAAACTATCTAACTTGGGTAATTTCCCTGAGAAATCAAGCTCCTACATTATATAGACTTAATCAAAATTACAGCTTGTTAAATTCAGGAGTTTAAAAAATATATTTTAACTCTTCTTGATTCTCAGCTGCTTTTTTATCTGATGATTAAGCTCTGAATAGGTGACAAAATCTTTGAAAAGGTGTGCTTATAAACAAACAAGGACCAATATTTGAGCAAGCAGTTAAAGAAACCCCAAAGGCAACGGCCTGCCTATAATAGCAGTATAATTCTGCCATTAACTGTAAATGTTTCAAACTTCAAATTTTCTTTCTAGTCAGAAGAAATGTTGTGATGACAAGTTTAACTGTCTGCTTGTGAACCAGTGAAGGGTAGAATCAGTAATGACAAGTTAACTCCCAAGTCCACTTGTCAAAGGCTGAATCCTAAAATACATCATCTTGTGCAGTAGATGTCTGACATTTAACAGCATCAGTTCAACAACTTTCCTCTCTGATGTTACCTAAACTCTGCACATTGAATAAAGCATCAAAAGATATTTTCAACACAAATGTTGGCCAACTTTATTATTTCAAATGTTACTGAACAATGATTTATCATTCCTATTTCAAAGAAATAGGAATATACATCTTGAAAATCTGAAAAGTTATTCTGAAGAACTCTAATTATAGAGAAATACATTTTACTGACTGTTCATTCCCAAACCTAAATTTTAAAGCCATATTTAAAAAAATCCATATATCCCATAATGCATCAAGATAGTTCAATAAGACATAGAAACCAAGTCCCAAAACTAATAAAACAATTTTCTTAAAGTTGTAATATAATGGCCACAAAATATAGACTATCCTTATTTGAGCCTAGTCTACTGACAAGACCCAAGACAAATGAATGATAGGATCTATAAATTTAGCTGTACAAAAAATGAATTCATCTTTATAAAGAATATTTTAAACACAACTAAAAAGCAAACAACACGTTTCAAAAACATAACTAAAACAGATAATCTTAGGCATTTATAAAAAATAAAAACACTGAGTCTTATAGTATATGTTAGCATTTGTTGGCCAAAAAATACTTTATTTTGCTTTCATTTCTGTAAGATATTTTTTCTGGACAGATTATTTTAAGCTAATAGTTTCTGGTTTGGTTATTTTTTCCCCCCAACACATTAAGAGATTTTACTATATTATCTCCTGGTTTGCACCGTTTCTGCCAATAAATTTTCATCTTTGTCCCCTATTTTTAATGTCNNNATTTAGCTGATCTAGTGAGATTTTCTTTTGAGATAGTTTATTCTTCAGCCTTAGAAGTTCCATTTGGTTTCTTCTTTAGACCCATTTTTCTATGTTTATGTTTTCCTTTATATCTTTAATATATTTAGTAATAATTCAAAATTACTGTGTATGTTCTTTGCTAATTCCACTATCCTTCTCATTTCTAGGTCTGTTCATATCATCTAATTTGCAGCTTTTTCATATCACCAGTATTTTAACTCTATGCTAGACATCATGAGTATTAAGTTCAGTGTCAGGGTTGTGCTGTCTTCCTATAAAGGGTATTGATGTTTGTTTTGGACCCTTTTGCCTATTTGACCCTGGGTAACTAAACTACTTGTGGAGAGGTCTGTTTTTAAGCTTAGCAAGGCATAAATGGAGCAGCCTTTACCTGAGGGCTGGTTTAGCCTTAATATTCTGGCATTACCTCCTGCTGTCTTTACAAATGCTCTGTGTGTTTAATGAAGTCTGTCTAACCTAGCTAGATAAAATTTGAACACACTCAAATAGTGTCTACACTCTGGGAATTGTTCAACTCATAGCACACCCTGAGAGTATTTTTGCCTGGAGTTTTGACCTGCAAATATGCAGGTTCTTACTGAGCGAACATGGAAGGGAACGCCTATGAAGATTTCTGAAGCTCATGCTCTGTACATTTTTCCCTCTGCTTTGAACTCTATTTTGCAAAGTTTAGCTACTGCGGATTCTCCAAACTTCAAGCTCTACCTCTAACATAGCAAAACCACCATATGCTGCTTGGATCCTCCCATTCCCTGTGCCAAGTACTGACAGGAAGCCAAGGTGATCTTAGGCCTTAAGTCACTTGTTTCCCTTCTCTCCATGGTCACTATCCTGGAAAGCCTATTGTTCCAAAGTCTGAAAATAGTTCGTTTGGTCGAGGTTTCTAGTAGTTTAAAGTGGGAGGGCATATTCCATGCCAGATATTTCTTCATGAGCAGAAATGGGAGTCCAGCACATTTTATTAAGTCATCACATCCATAAATCACCCTCATTTTCGTTTATAGAAAAACAGTATTTCTTTCCTCAGCAGATAAGCAACTGCTGCATAGAGATGAAATTTCAGCCAGAAACAGGCAAACAATTATTAAATCTGTAGATGCAGAGACTGTATCACAAGAATAATGGAGAAAGAAATATTAGCTTAAATAATTTGTTTCTTCTGAAGCCAACAGTTCAGTAAGAAGTGTCAAGGCACACTATTCCCTGAGAAGGCAAGCCTCCAAGTTTTCAATTTCATCTCTACACACCATTAGGCAATTACCTATAGGAATGTGAGAAATAGCCCTGTTTCAAGTCTGCGGAAAAAAAAACAAAAAAAAAGGCTTCTCTACCTTCATAAAGAACCTGCAATCCTTTCTAAAACAAGACAAGTTATTACTTACATTTAATTGATAAAACTAATATGACATCAATCTATCTCTCCAGGCCCACTTCCTCCTCAAGAATTGAAGGTTAAGGCCAACCTGAAGTGAAGTTTTACCCCAACTCATCCTACTTCTCTGAAACTATTGTTTCCACCTCTTGGAATATCTTTGTGTCTCAACCCCTCATTTTTTTCCTATTCTAATCCTACTAAGGATTCCAGAGCCAGTTATAATATACTTAAAAAATAAATATGATTATCTTGATCCCATTATCTAGAAGAGATCTTTTCCTTCCATATTTTTTCACCCCATAGTGCATTTATATGTTCACAGGTTTATATCTAGTATACAATAAGTGTCCTGAACTGGGGAATGAAATACATTTTTTGAAGGAAATAATAAATACTTCAAAATCCATCTTTTGTTAAATAGTCACACATTTCCTTTATCATAATTCTCTTTAACAACCAAAAAAAATCATCTTATACTGTAAGTTTGAATAGTTCCTTTTTTTGCAAAACCAGTGGCGGTGGTGAAAGAAGAGTCTATCTCGTTTGCCTTGGCAACATTCAGATTAAACCATCTCTACAAATTAAATGATCAGAAAGTTACAAAAGCAGTCAAGCTGATATTGTGGGCAATCGGCTACTGTTTAATTTGCAATTACATGCACAATTTAGAAACCACTTTAAGATAATTCACCCTAGACAGTACTGCTAACACATCAGCTGCTATAAAACACAATTCAAGTACAGGGGGGAAAAAAATCACATGTAATAAATTGATATGAAATAAGGATCTTCCAACTTAAGAGTGTTCATCTCCCAAATTAAGAAAAGTAGTCTGTCCCATAACTGCAAAACATATTGATAAAATGTTTATTCCCCAGTGTCAGCTCCTTTATGTCTGAAATTTGCAGTTAAAACTGAATTCAGTCAGGCTTGGGAGCCATCATGTGAATCATACTTTACTATTGGCCAATAAATCAATCTTAAAAAAATTAAAATCAGAAAACAAAATTAAAAAAAAAAAACCATACTAGGCTGTTCTGTTTCTGATAACACAGCTGAGTTATTCATACTGTGCTTATTACAACTAACAGCCTTTCAGTAAAAGCTTAATAATAGGTATCTTTGACAAATGAGCATGAAGCTACAGAATGTGAGATAGAGAACACAGTAACTTATTTATCAGAAAGAAATACACAGAGAATGTGGGCCAAGTGCAGAAATAGTGTTCAAATTTTATGAAAAGGATGTTGTAATCCATTGAACACTTCAGTCACAGTGGATATATAACCTACTGTCCAAACAAGTGCCTTCTGACCTCACTGGGGTACAGGACATTCACTGACTAACAATGGATATTCAAAAACATGGTTTCTTTTCTTTTTTCCACATACAGAAACCCTAAGACCTGAAAGAAAAGCACAAAATCTAAGTTCCAATAACAGCATCAAACATCATGGTAGAAAGCCTCAAGTGTAATCAAGAAAGCTTTATTTTCCAAAATAATTTTTAAAGTATACAAGGAATACACATTAAAGCTATACCATCTGGAGTACCTTCTGCTTAGAGCTTTTCACAGCAAAAATGCTCTGTGTGTGGAAAATATTATTGCAATATTTTCCTGTCTAAAGACACTCATGCTAGGTATACAGGGGAAATTACCATGAAGATTAAAATACACATCTAAATAGTGACTATATTCAGTGGATGGTTATCAGTTCATGAACTTTTCTAGATCACAGGGTTCATTCTCTTGCCTTTAAGAAGTATTAATATATTTTAACAGTTTAACCAAAGGTAGACAAGGAAGGAGCAAATATGTGAAATTAATTCATTAAGCTTATTTATGATTTGCCGTTCTGGTTTAACCTGTTAAAATAAAGGTTAAAACTTATACCTAGTTGGTTTCTCTTTCAATTATTCTTACTATCTTTATATGCTTGGTGAAAAACTAGAAGTTGTTTTATTTCTTAAAGCTACAGTTTTGTCTTTCATTGACAAGTCTGACATAACCTACTGTACTTTATAGTCATTATTTCCCAAGGGACTAACAAATTGAAAGAGAGATGAAAAGCAGGACAATGCAATGAAATTCTCTTATTTTGAAATGGTATTAAAACAGCTCTTAAACAATCCCATCTAAAATTAACTGTCCTGGTTTGAGTACTGGGAGAAAAGAATCTATTTCCTCTTATGGTATGTGATAAAACCACTCAAAGTCATCCAGGCCAAGAGATCAGAAGTCATCCTTATTTCCTATTTCATAAAGCAACTGAAAACCAGCAGACTGATCAAAAACCAAAAGACTGGACTCTCCCTCAATAGCCTACCACCAGATCTAGAAAGATCCCAATATCCAAAACCACCCATCAGTTCCTCTTTTCTTGCTGTTAGAACTGAGAGACCTATCCTGTTGTCTTCCCTGTTATACCTTCACTGTCCCCCCACCTTTTTTTAAATATGTATCTCTGCCCCATCAAAATGTTTTTAATGGCACAAGTTCAAGTCATTTAAAGCAAAACTGCAGATATATTCACTTCCTGGGACAAATTCCTTTCACCTCATTAATCCTATTAACTTCCAGACATCTTTGACAAACTGTTCTCCCCAGCTAATTTACCTAATCTTATCCAGGTCCCAACTTTAACCCAGTTTTTGCTTTATCACTTCTGTTCTTCTCAAGAGTCACCAGACCAGACTCCCCATCACTGATCCAATGGAGTACCTATTGTCATCAGACAGCACCTGGTATTTCTGACTATTCCTTCCTTCTCGCACCACTCTTTCTGGGCTTAGTGACACATCCTCTCGGTTTCCTGCTTCACTCTGAATAAACTACCTTCATACCCTGGGGTAGCTAATCCCCTGAAAACTGCCCCCACCTCCAACATTCTGTGTATTCATCAAAGTCCCAACACATTAGCTCTTCCCTTCTCACTCTATAGACCCTCCCTAAGTGATTTCACCTTCTTCATTCTATATGTGGGTAACTCCAATATTGATATCCCCATTAACTAATCATGAGCATCAGATCCATAAACATAACTCCCTCTAAGCAATTTCTCCTTAAGTGTTTATAAGCACCTCATGTTCAGCATGTCAAAAATCAAACATCATTTCCCAAGGTCTCTTCCAAACCTGCTCTTTTTCCATTTGTCTCAATTTATTTACATATGTGTATACATATCCACATATATGTACACACATGTGTGTACATCTGTGGAAAACACATAGGTATATAAATATGAGACCCTGTTCTTCACCACACACAGTGCCCTGGATACCTGCATGGCTTTTTGTTCCATAAAGGCTTATAACCCAGTGCACTCACCATCTTTCAGGTTGATTCTTTATTCCCATTTCTGACCTCTCTTCTTTCTGCTTCATCTTTAATTAGGTGGCCACTGGATGGATATATTTTTTCTAGTAAAATAACTTTTCAGGTTTTCTAATAAACTTTTTACTTTCTAATAAGATGCTGAAATTTAAATTCTAGTGACATATAATTTATCCAGGCTCCTAATATATTAGTTGACTTAATTTTTGAGAGTGATCTTGGTAAATTAATACCACTTGTTTTAAAAAGAAATGGTTACATTGTTAAGTTAAAAACTGCCCTTATCTTGATTTCAAATTGGATTATCCCCCTCAGCATCATATAGACACTGGAAGGCTGTACAAAAGTGCTTAAAATAGTGCCCAGTACAGAGTAATTTGTATACATTGTCATCATTTTATTATTGCTATTATCTGAATCTTATTGATTTGGAGAAAACAGGGAAAGCAAGTAAAACCAAAATATAAGCATATGATAAACATAGTTGTTTTCCAATGGTTCCTTTTGTATAGCAGCTATTCAAAGAGGTTCAAGAAAAATAACTTGGTTTTATATTTACCCTGTATTTCTCCTGCTCTCATCTTGACACATTCTCTATTATTGCCTTTCATAAAAATGCTTTCAACATAACTAGTTGATAACACATGTAGATAAAAACAGTCTTCCCTGGTAGCTCAGCAGTAAAGAATCGCCTGCCAAGGCAGGAGACACAGGTTTGATCCCTGGCTTGGGAAGATACCCTGGAGTAGGAAACAGCAACCCACTCCAGTATTCTTGCTGGGCAACTCTAGGGACAGAGAAGCCTGGAAGACTATGGTTTGTGGGGATGCAAAGCTGGATACAACTGAGCACACAGGCACACAGATAAAAACTTTATTCTCAAAAACTAAATGAAGCAGCTTTGACCATTATTTTGGAATCCTGCTAGTTTTAAACTATTCCATAAACCTTCTGGTTCCTGTTGCCCAGGGTAAAGTTCAAGATGTCATAAGGTAACGAAACATTTAGTCCTCTGGCTTCTTTATCTTGCATTCATGAGGGAGTACACTGCATGCGGTTAGCACTAAATAAAAATTCAGATTTAATAACACTAATCCACATTTGGCACATTTTAATTAAAATCTATGTACTACTGGTCAAATCCTTTATAGACTAAAACTGGTAGAAAAATACCTTGGGTACAGTAACATGATTTTTAAAAATTACATATATATGTAATATATAAAATAAATTTCACTAGCAAGCTTCTGGTTGCTAATTTGTTTAAGAACATAAGCTCTGTGAGCTCAAGCAACAAATCTGTATTTTTGACCATTTTTTCTTGCCATGTAGGTAACAGGCAACAGGCATTCCATAAATATTAATAGATGAAGCACAGGCTGGAATCAAGATTTCTGGGAGAAATATCAATAACCTCAGATATGCCGATGACAGAAAATGAAGAAGAACTAAAGAGCCTCTTGATGAAAGTGAAAGAGGAGAGTGACAAAGTTGG
This sequence comes from Redunca redunca, assembly GCA_006410935.1. NCBI lineage: Eukaryota > Metazoa > Chordata > Mammalia > Artiodactyla > Bovidae > Redunca > Redunca redunca. The sequence continues at coordinate 811,697 of SJYQ01004445.1, forward strand.
CTCAAAACTCAACATTCAGAAAACTAAGATCATGGCATCTAGTCCCATCACTTCATGGCAAATAGATGGGGAAACAGTGGAAACAGTGACAGACTTTATTTTCGGGGGGCTCCAAGGGTTTTTCCAGTAGTCATGTATGGATGTGAGAGTTGGACTATAAGGAAAGCTGAGCACCAAAGAATTGATGCTGTTGAACTGTGGTGTTGCAGAAGACTCTTGAGAATCCCTTGGACTGCAAGGAGATCCAACGAGTCCATCCTAAAGGAAATCAGTCCTGAATATTCATTGGAAGGACTGATGTTGAAGCTGAAATACCAATATTTTGGCCACCTGATGTGAAGAACTGACTCACTGGAAAACACACTGATGCTGGGAAAGACTGAAGGCGGGAGGAGAAGGGGATGACAGAGGATGAGATGTTTGGATGGCATCACCAACTCAATGGACATGAGTTTGAGTAAACTCTAGGAGTTGGTGATGGACAGGCAGGCCTGGTGTGCTGCAGTCCATGGGGTCACAAAGAGTTGGACATGACTGAGCGACTGAACTGAAAAAGTGTATGTGTGCTAGTCTTTTAATGCCACAACACTATCTACTCTCTTACTATTATTTCTGAACATGTATGGAACGTATTCTGAGAGAACAGTAAAACTATCATCTGGTAGCAAAATTAGAACCTAAAATATTATTAATCATTTTAAGTCCAGAAATAAAGAAGTAAAAACATAAAATCCTGATTATGTCTCTAAGTTAAAAACACATTCTGACATACGTATCTAATACACAATACGTTTGCTGTCTAAAGCGGTTGGCATCTTCCTGTGAAGTTCAAGAAAAGACAGGTTCAGATAATGGCTCAGTCATTATCCTTGTCACTAGCATGGAAGTTCACTGGAGGGAAGGCTAATTGAGCTTTGCTTTTATATTTATCACTATATATATATATATATATATATACACACACACACACACACACAAATACTATCTTGCACTCTTGAAGAGCTAAACATTCTAATTATGGGATTTGAAAGCAAATGATAAGATAGAGAAAATAATTTGTTTAGGAGACTATGCCATCCTAGTTGTTGTGATCTGACTCTTGCTGCTCCTTCTCAGGACCTTTTGCTAGATCATTCCTCCTCTAAAACTGAAGGCCCNAATGCCACAACACTATCTACTCTCTTACTATTATTTCTGAACATGTATGGAACGTATTCTGAGAGAACAGTAAAACTATCATCTGGTAGCAAAATTAGAACCTAAAATATTATTAATCATTTTAAGTCCAGAAATAAAGAAGTAAAAACATAAAATCCTGATTATGTCTCTAAGTTAAAAACACATTCTGACATACGTATCTAATACACAATACGTTTGCTGTCTAAAGCGGTTGGCATCTTCCTGTGAAGTTCAAGAAAAGACAGGTTCAGATAATGGCTCAGTCATTATCCTTGTCACTAGCATGGAAGTTCACTGGAGGGAAGGCTAATTGAGCTTTGCTTTTATATTTATCACTACACACACACACACACACACAAATACTATCTTGCACTCTTGAAGAGCTAAACATTCTAATTATGGGATTTGAAAGCAAATGATAAGATAGAGAAAATAATTTGTTTAGGAGACTATGCCATCCTAGTTGTTGTGATCTGACTCTTGCTGCTCCTTCTCAGGACCTTTTGCTAGATCATTCCTCCTCTAAAACTGAAGGCCCTGGGACTACCTCCTTGTCTCTTTTCTACCTACAGTCCTCCTCTAGGTGAATCTGATCTGTTCCTTGGCTAAATAAGTAAGTCAAAATGTATGCTGATGACTCTCAAATATTTATCTCTGGCTGTACCCTTTCCACTTAATTCCAGGCTTGTGTATCCACTTTGCTTTCAAATAGACATTTCCAAGTAATCATTTCCAAAACCAAATTCTTGATCTACTGCCCTAAATGTACTAATACCCTACCTCTACTCTCCATGTATATTTTACCTCAAAAAAGAGCACCATAATTCACATAAAGGCTCAGGCCAAAAGCTCTGGGATCATCTCTGACTGTCACAGTCAGTGAATTCATCAACAGATTCACTGACCTCTACCCACACAGTCTATCTTACCACTCAACACTATGTCATTAGGAAGTCACCTTTTGCTTGGCCTCTGCAGCAGGATCTTACCTGATGTTCAGACTTTCACTTGTACCCTCAGAGAGCTATCCATCTAGAGTCAGAGTAATCATTTAAAAATGTAAGTCAGATGATTGAATTTCCTGGCTCTCAAATGAAGGGGCTTCTCACCATGCTTAGAATAAAATTCAAGTCTTTACATACCATGGCCTGTAAGGCTCTACAGTCTGGCCCAGGGATATCTCTGTAATCATTTCTTCCCTCTCTCACTCACTGAAATTTCCCTAGCCACAGGAGCTTTCTTGCAGACCTTGAACATGCCTAACACAACTCACTCTTCAAAATATCCTTGCCCTCATGCCTTGTACCTTCTATTCAGACTGCTGCATGTTTTTTTGTGTGTTTTTTTTTTTCCTCCACTCTATACAGATCTCTGATCAGAGATCTCCTCTCTTAGCACCCTATTGGAAACAGAATACCACTCTACAAGGTACACTCTCTTTACCTTATTTTTCTTCAAGCATTTAAAATTAAAGGACATAATACTATGCAAATTTTTTGCCTGCTTATATTGTATATTGTTTCCCCCACAAATGTAGATGCTTCATGAAGGCAAAGACCATATCTGTTTTATTCACCACTAATATCCCCAGTACCTATAACAGTACTATAAAGTAGATGCTTAATATTTATTGAAAAACTGAATAAATTCAAGAAATCCAGTTTTAACTATACATGATTCAGGGTATTATTTATACCTATCATATATCTACACTGATAATATATTTACAAACGTCAAAGTGCTTCCAAAGGAAGCAAAGGAATCTAGGTCTGTAGAAAACTACAATAACTGATCCCGCTGAGTTTCTCATAGTATAAAAATAGGCAAGCTTCACTGGTCTACTCTTTCTACTAAAGAGAATATATACATACATATACACAAGATTCAGAAAATTTCCAACAGTTTATAAAATAATGAGTTCTCCTCCAAGAAGATAACCAAACTCCATAGATTCGTTGAGATAAAGAACAAAAAGCAAAAATGCACTTACCTCCCTTTTTCTACCAAGAGCAAAACATCCAATTTTTCCCCATTTTGAACCACTGTGCTAATTGCTGGAGGGAAAGAAGTATGAACATATTATTTAAAAGCATTACACTAAATACCTTTATCAACTACTTACTCACTGTTAAGAAGTGAGTCATGATAATTTTATGTGAAATCTACTATTTCCATGTGCAGCAAAGAACTCTGTGCAGATATAAGGGGAGGGGGACAAAAAAAAAAAAACTTACTTAGTTCTTGTAGTCTTCTTAAGTGCATTCTATCCTCCTGACCTTCTTGCATTTGAAGGCAAAAACGCAAATTAGATTTGTCCATTGCAAACCAGCCTTTTCTCCACTGATCCAGGGCTTGGCAGTCTTTGTAGTAGAGTTGACCAATCAAATCATAGTCAGCTTCTGTTAAGTTTTCAGCAACAAAGGGAACAAAATGCTGTTAAAACAAATACAAAAAAGTAATAAAGACAGTGAAAACAGGAAATCCCTTACATAGCTAAAGATATGAGGGAAAGGGGAAAAACTTGTTTTTCCGTATTAAAGATTTAGGAATAATCCAGATTTCAAAACAATTATTTAAACTTGCTATCAGTCTTAAAACTGAAAAGCTATAAATATAATGCAATTTTAAATGGCAGCATCTTAAACCATTTTTCTTGATATATATAGAATTGAAACAGGAAGACATTCTCTTTGTCAACTTGTGGAATCTTTTAAAATGTCAACCTTCAATGTNAAAAGCTATAAATATAATGCAGTTTTAAATGGCAGCATCTTAAACCATTTTTCTTGATATATATAGAATTGAAACAGGAAGACATTCTCTTTGTCAACTTGTGGAATCTTTTAAAATGTCAACCTTCAATGTCTGTCTTCATTTGTATATTTTATGGAATCTGTTCTTTTCCTGTTTGTGTACACTATGAATAAGAAATCTACCTATAAAAAGACATACACAGAAATGACTTTACAATATTGAAAAGATCTCCACCATCAAGGTATGCCCTGAATTTTATGAATGACTCCAAAATCCTACATTAATTTCTTCTCTGCTTCAGGCTCCAGAAAGGTAACTCAACCTCGTTTGACTACAACCTATGAAAACCTAATTAAGTATGAACATGCTTTCTAGAACCTTGTAAAAAATTTTCATGAACCTCCAAAGGTAAAGAATATTCTCTGGATTTAGGTAATAAAACAATATTTAAATACCTTGGTGAGACGGAGAGAACAAATAAATGGATACCAAGGGGGAAAGAGGTGGTGGGAGGAATTAGAAGATGGAGATTGACAAATATATACTACTGATACTATATATAAAATAACTAATGAGAACATACTGTGTGGCGCAGGGAGCTCTACTTAATGCACTGTTGTGACCTGAACAAAAAGTCCAAAAGGGAGGGGATATATGTATATGTATGGCTGATTCAATTTGCTGTATAGTAAAAACTAACACAACATTATGAAGCATCTATGTGTGTGCATATGTGCTAAGTCACTTTATTCATGTCCGACTCTTTGTGACCCCATGAACTGTAGCCTGCCAGGCTCCTCTGGCCATGGGATTCTCCAGGCAAGAATACTGGCGTAGGTTCTATGCCCTCCTCCAGGGGATCTTCCCACCCTAGGGATCAAACCCATGTCTCTCATGTCTTCTGCACTGGCAGGTGGGTTCTTTACCACTAGCACAACCTAGGAAGCACAAAGCAACTATACTCCAATAAAAATTAACAAAAAAATAAATACCTTGGCTATTGCTTCTGTCCATTTTCTTTGCACTTGAGATGTTTCAGCTCCAAATAAAAATGCACGTTCTGAGGGTAAATAAATCTCAAAAGTAAAGATGGGCCTACAGGACATAAGAATAAAAAGGTACTGCAGGTTATGTGTGGCTTTTATGAGAAAAAAGTTACACAATGATCAAGTCTTTAATTAAATTCCTTTTGAAACCTGAATAATAGTGTGAGATCTATCTACCACCTACCTATCATATTTTTCTGTTGCTGGTTTGTACTTTATTCAAATGAAATAAATGGAACATACTGGATCAGACAAAAAGAATATTCTCCTGACTAACCACTCTATGTATGGCATGACTTTGCTGATGCCCTGATGTGGCAGGGGGCTCTCTTCTGTCTCCTCGTCCCTCTGAGATCACTCCTTCATAATTTATTCTGACCCCTGTTCAAAGCAAACATTGTCCAAACAGTTCTCTAAATAGTTCTCTTCTCGTCTTCACAAATTTTCCTTCCATCATCTCATCCTATGCCAAAATGTCATCCCCTTAGTATAGATAAAAAGAGAGTAATATCCCACATCTTGAATTTTTCCTTCATTGCTCGTTCATAGCTCCAAGTATTTCTTGAAACACGCTAAGTATATATGTTCAGAACAGTTCAGTCGCTCAGTCCTGTCCGATTCTTGGTGACACCATGAACGGCAGCACGCCACGCCTCCCTGTCCATCACCAGCTCCCGGAGTTTAACGAAACTCATGTCCATTTAGTCAGTGATGCCATCCAACCATCTCATCCTCTGTTGTCCACTTCTCCTCCTGCCCTCAATCGTTCCCAGCATCAGGGTCCTTTCAAATGAGTCAGCTCTTCGCATCAGGTAGCCAATGTATTGGAGTTTCAGGTTCAACATCAATCCTTCCAATGAACACCCAGGACTGATTTCCTTTAGGATGAACTGGTTGGATCTCCTTGCAGTCCAAGGGACTCTCAAGAGTCTTCTCCAACACCACAGTTCAAAAGCATCAATTGTTTGGTGCTCAGCTTTCTTTATAGTCCAACTCTTACATCCATACATGACTACTGGAAAAACCATAGCCTTGACTAGATGGACCTTTGTGGGCAAAGTGATGTCTCTGCTTTTTAATATGCTGTCTAGCTTGGTCATAACTTTCCATCCAGGAGTAAGCATCTTTTAAAAATTTCATGGCTGCAGTCACCATCTGCAGTGATTTTGGAGCCCCCAAAAATAAAGTCAGCCACTGTTTCCCCATCCATTTGCCATGAAGTGATGGGACCAGATGCCATGATCTGTTTTCTGAATATTGAGCTTTAAGCAAGCTTTTTCACTCTCCTCTTTAAAGAGGCTCTTTAGTTCTTCTTCACTTTCTGCCGTAAGAGTGGTATCATCTGCATATCTGAGGTTATCTATATTTCTCCCGGCAATCTTGATTCCAGCTTGTACTTCCTCCAGTCCAGCGTTTCTCATGATGTACTCTGCATAGAAGTTAAATAAGCAGGATGACAATATACAGCCTCGACGTACTCCTTTTCCTATTTGGAATCAGTCTGTTGTTCCATGTCCAGTTCTAACTACTGCTTCCTAACCTGCATACAGGTTTCTCAAGAGGCAAGTCAGGTGGTCTGATATTCCCATCTCTTTCAGAATTTTCCAATATATCATGATCCACACAGTCAAAGGCTTTGGCATAGTGAATAAAGCAGAAATAGATATTTTTCTGGATCTGTCTTGCTTTTTTGATGGTCCAGCAGATGTTGGCAATTTGATCTCTGGTTCCTCTGCCTTTTCTAAAACCAGCTTGAACATCTGGAAGTTCACGGTTCACGTACTGCTGAAGCCTGGCTTGGAGAATTTTGAGCATTACTTTCCTAGTGTGTGAGATGAGTGCAACTGTGCAGTAGTTTGAGCATTCTTTGGCATAGCCTTTCTTT
>SJYQ01004445.1:825246-930831 GCA_006410935.1 Redunca redunca
TTTTAAGTAGGCTCTGCCCAAACAAAATGTGTTTTGTGTCAGCACATATATTTTTATACGCAGGTCAAAAAATAGTAACTAATAATGATAAATAGAATTTAATCTTTATAAAAATTGTGAATTGCTATATCATACACCTGTAAAACTTATACAATACCATATAGAAACTATACTTCAATAAAAATTTTATTATGTATATATAAAGTCATCTGTGCTTTTACACTAGCAGTAATGTGATTAGAGCAATGCCCATTTATTCAACAAATATTTGCACATGACTAGTTATGTGTGGACACTGTATTAGGCACCAGAGATTTGATGATGCTGAATAAACCAGAGAATGCTGATGCCTCAGAAAGCTTTCACTCCAGAAGGAGGGAGAAACAAATCACACAAGGATCCAGTTCATGCAATGAGAGCCACAATGGAAACAAGCAGCACACTATGAGAGAGAAGGACCAGCAGTGAGCCCACAGTTCAGGAGGCTGCCACAGAGGTCTCTCCGACCAGGTGGCCCTGAAATGATCCCCTAGAGGTGAGAAGCTGTCAGGCTGAGGAAAATGTGCTCCTTGCAAAGTGAATAGCAACTGCAAAGGTCCGGAGGGGGCATGTTGCAGGGACAGACAGGAAACCAGTGTGGCCAGGCAGGTAGGATAGGAAGGAAGGATGTAAGATGAAGAGGGGAAAGCACCAGAAGGTCTTTTAGGTCAGATAAGCAAAAGGGTTATATCCTGTAATGGGAAGCCACTAAATGTACTTGAACAATGGACATGCATGATCTGATCTGCATTTTCAACAATCACTATGTCTGTTTGGGGGAATGCTTTGGAGGGAAGCCAGGGAAGATATTAACTAGTAAACATATGGGTTATGGGGTAGAGAGTATTACAGCCCAGGCAGGACAAGATGGTGACTGGGGTTCAGATGATGATAGTGAAGATGGAGAGCAGCCAACTGATTCATGGTCTATTCTGAGTTAAAATGACAGACCTTGCTGATATATTGGATGGAAGAAATGAAGACTATCAAAGAATACCTTGCTGTTAGATTATTAGATTGTTTTCCAGTGAAATCATTTCTGTGTGCTCCATAGTCAAAGTATATATCACTTAAAACAGAATGCTCCAAAATGAGAAAACATCCCTAATGAAATTACAAATATAGAGAACACACTGGTTTCTGTTTTTTGAAATAAATTTCAACAACAACAAAATCAATAGTTAACTTATCTATTATAAAAGGAAAAACTGATTTAGTTACAAATTTGAAACATCAATTCAGTTCTCAAGTGATTAAGAAAAGCAATATATTTCAAGAAAACAGTAAAATGAATTGATAAGTTTATAAATATTATAACCAGAATTGTCAAAAAATAACTAGAAGCTTGTTTTTGGTCTGCAGAATACTTATGATATATTGAGAAGCTTTAGGAAGAAAAGTTCATATTTCAGATTTCCTTCCTATTTCATCTTTGTATAAGTGGTTAGAGGGTAGATTAATATATCCTGCAATTTAGAAGAAAAATTCTAGAACACTTGTACACTTCTTAACAAGTACATTAATTGCCCCGTTATTCAATTATTTTAATAATTGCTATCATCATTTCACAGATTGTTCTGGTACTTCTTCCCTCTTGATCACTCAACTTTCAACTATATAAGTATTAAATACTGATAAGGAGTAATGGGAAGATGAGAAAATCTCTAAAATTCATCATTTATTATTGGTTACATTGAGAAAAGTAAGACATGAAAATAAATTTGTTGAAAAACAAACAAACAAAAAAAAAACCCTAAACTCAAAGAATAAAGATGCTCTGCCATCTAGTGTCAACTGGTCATCACACTGACCAAAGCCAAAGTCATACAGTAACAACTATAACACAAATCAAATGCAAAACTCTGCTTCATGCTGAGTTCCTCCACTGTTCATGTGAAACCAGCATAATATCAACTATCCTGCAGAGCTTTTATGAGAATTACAATGAACATACAGAAAAAGCCTAAAGCAATGCCCTATACATAGTACATGCTCACTAAAGGCGAGGTTTTTGTTGTTAAGTTCTGTCTGACTCTTTGTGACCCCATGGACTGTAGCCTGCCAGAGTCCTCCATCCATGCAATTTCCCAGGCAAGAATACTGGAGTGGGTTGCCATTTCCTTCTCCAGGGGATCTTCCCGACCCAGGGATCAAACCCGGGTCTCCTACATTGGTAGGCAGATTCCTGACTACTGAGCCACTAGGAAAGGCCAAAAATCTGATAAAGTATAGTTTATCCATTATAATTCTGCTAAAGGTTATAATTCTCTTTTTTTGGACAAATAAAGCCTTTAATTGAAATAATCACTTCAAATGTATGAAGATCAGGATTAACACTCTAAAGTGAGTTTTTCATCCTATTATTCCTTTGATCAAATAATATGGTTGGATTTTACCACTAGGGAATTAATACCTGTCCTCCGAGTCTCTCAATTCCACCATCAACTGGCCTGCATAACTTAATCTCTCTTAAATTCTTTCTGTTCTAGTAAAACAGAGCACATTATATTTTTCCTGCCTATTTTGTAATATTAGTTTGAATGTATATAACATTAGCCTGTGTCTTACTCATTTTTGTTTTCCTAATGCCCAGCACATGCCTGACAAAAGGAGTGAAATGGAGAGATAAATACCTACTATGATTCTTCTAAGATCAATGCCACAAACCTACAACAGGTTGTTAAATCAATTAATTCACATCATTTTTTGAAACCATGCTTAAGCTTTATTTTACTTACACAGACACACACAGTTACAATCAGAACAAACTCAACTACTTGAGACCACTTAGTATACTGACAGAATATAAACCAAAGACTTGTCCATTCTTCCTACATGTTGACATTTATCTATATTATCTCCCCAGCTGGGGGGTCTGTCCCGAAGGGAAGGGGCTGAATTTCACATTTCTTTGGAATAACTCTTAAATCCTGAAGCAGAACTGGTTGTCTCTGAGGTAGATGTCAGAGAATTCTGAGAATTCGCTCAGCATTCCGAACCAGTAGTAAATTTCTGCTGCAGTGCATGAAATAATATCTGTGCCTGGAAACATTTATAAATCTTCAAAAAATAAGTATTTCTCTACTGCAAGATCAAATCTAACATCTCAAGGGGGAAAATATCAAAACTTAAACCTAATTGTTTTGATAATGAAATAAAATTTTATCAGATGACAAAATCTAAAAGGAGTAGAAAAGATACCTTCAAGCAGTTTTTTTTCTGAAGAGAGTTTAGAAGCACCAGCAGGAGCCTGATACAAAAAGTCACAGAGGAACGTAGACTGGGAGGACTCTTGATTTAATCCACCTTCAGAATATATGTCATGTTGAGGGAAATCTAGAAAAATTACAGAAATACCACATCTGAAATCTGAAATGTAAACAGTTTTCCCTTCGCTTATGAATATGTTGGTGAGTTCTGAGGTGGAAGAAAAACCACTTCAAATATACTGCAGAATAAAGATACAGAAACATTTCTTTTGCTTTGCATAAAATTTGCAAATAAGCACTTTGGTTGTGTTTATTATTCATACATGAAACTGGATTTAATTTTAGTGAAAATGATTACATGGGATTAACTATTTTAATCTTCCATTTAGACCAGTCTAGGTTCGATGCAGGATACAGAATGCTTGGGGCTGGTGCACTGGGATAACCCAGAGGGATGGTATGGGGAGGGAGGTTGGAGGGGGGTTCAGGAGTGGGAACTTATGTACACCCGTGGTGGTTCTATAAAGTAAAGAAAAAAAAAAAAAAAGACAAATAAAAGATTGATTTCCTAAATTTTTCCTTGAAAGGAAATAAAACATGGGTCTTAACAAGCATCTTCTGTCTTTCTCTTTTCATTCTAATGGTGTTTCTGATTTGAGAAATTTACAGATTTGCGCTGCAGTCCTTTTAAGGATCTATCAAAAGAGACCAGGTTAATGAAGGCTTGAGAGGGACTAACCTGAGAATTTGTTATGGTAGAGAAATTCCATCTGCAGACTCTGCCCTGCCTTCTTGGCCAGCAGATAGGGGGTGCTGTGCTCAGGATCACCTGTTGCACACATGACATCTGCTCCACTGAACAGCAAAGCCATCGTTTCCAGAACATCTGGTTTCACCACAGCAGCACACAGAGCCTGGTCAATAAAAGAAAACACCACTTCTAAGTGAATAAGATATAATTCTAGCAATTAAAATGCAAGAAAGTCTGCCAATTCTTGTATAAGATGAAGTTTGTATTTCTTTTTAACAAATCTAATAATTATTATGCCCTGAACTAACCAACAGGTAACAAAGGCCTGGTTTACATGAATTTAAATTTCAACAGAAGATCACCAAATGTCTATTCATTGTTTCATTGCTGTGATGTTCCAAATCTTCAAATCCATTATATCTGCCATGGAAGATATTTTCTGTATTTTACATACCTATGATAATGGCAATGCTCAGAAACTTCAAAATACTTCAAATGTGGTAATGAAGTATCCACTAAATATTTTGTTTGCATGAATGTTTCTGCATGTGTGCTAACTCACTTCAGTTGGGTCCAACTCTTTGCAACCCTGTGGACTGTAGCCCACCAGGCTCCTCTGTCCATGGGATTTACCACGGAAGAATACTGGAGTGGGTTGCCATGCCTTCCTCCAGGGAATCTTTCCAACCCAGGGATCAAACCCACATCTCCTGCAGCACTTGTTTTGCAGGTGGATTCTTTACTGCTGAGCCACCAGGGAAGACATCAGTCTTGGCAATGACTTTTTGGATATGATATCAAAAGCACAAGTATCAAAAGCAAAACTCAATTAAGTGGAATTATAGCAAGCTAAAAAGCTTCTCCATAGCGAAACAATCAACAAAATGAAAAGTTAACCCACAGCACAAGGGAAAATATATTCAAATAATATACTGCATAAGGGTTAGCAACCAAAATATACAGATAACACATGCAACTCAATTAGAAAGAGACAATCCAATTTAAAAAGTGGGTAGAGGACCTAAATATACAGTTTTCTGATGAAGACATCCACAGAGAAAACAATTTTTAAGCAGTATCTCCTCAATAAAGTAATTTTTAAGAATTATTCACTGATGTGAAGAGTACCATTTTTAAGAAGCCCAGTGTGGTAGTAAATCCTAATAGACAGACATTCCTACATATCTTGAAGAAGAAAGAAACACCTAGTAATTAAAGTCAAGCTTATATAATATCTTAGCTCAGGGTATCTATATGGTGTGGCAGAAAAAAATCTCCTTTGGGGTCATCAGTATTTACCCTTTGACAAGATTCCTGTCATTATCAAAAAGAGAGAATGCATTGGGGGGAAAATATGCCCTAGTTCTCCAATCTTGCCAGTTACTTCCCCAAATCCAAAACTTACTATTTATGTACTTATTTTTTATAGGCCTCCGGTGCATAGAACTAGATTAATTATAACCCTTGATTATACCCTGTTATCACTATTCCATGAATGTCTAGTATAAATGGTCAGGTATTTTCATAGAAATTAGCATCCATGAAAATATCACTCTAAACAAAACTAAATGACATAGTAATAACCTATATATGATTGCCCACCTCTGTCCCATCTCTCTGACTCTCCCCTACCTTATGTATAGATTCTGCATCTTGCACTTATTGTAAATCATTGCTTCAAAATCAATTGGTGGCCTCACTTTACTAATACCAAAGATGTATAAAGAAGCAAGAACCTAATTTACAGTAACTAAGCCAATAGAAACTCCAGTACTTTGGACACCTCATGTGAAGAATTGACTCATTGGAAGACTCTGATGCTGGGAGGGATTGGGGGCAGGAGGAGAAGGGGACGACCGAGGATGAGATGTCTGGATGGCATCACCGACTCAATAGTTGTGAGTCTGAGTGAACTCCGGGATTTGGTGATGGACAGGGAGGCCTGGCGTGCTGCAATTCATGGGGTCGCAAAGAGTCAGACATGACTGAGCAACTGAATTGAAGCCAATAGTAGAGAAATATAAAACAACTGTATAAATCTTATAATTTCTAGAGAAGAATTGAAAAGGTCTTCATTTTCCAAAATTTTCAGCATAATGCTATTTACCTGGGGATGCTTACCCAATAAGCACTGACACTGAATACATTCTAAAGAACTGAGAACCATGAAAGCATACTCTAGTCATAGAAAAGTATATGTTTTAAATACCTATACATAGAAGAACCTTCTGACACACAAGAAATTGAAGTAGTTGATTTTTTTAAAAAAAAAGGAGGGCAAGGTGTTAAATTCTTTGCTAAAAAAGCAATATAGAATGGTGACAAGAAGAGCTAGAATCACTCAGCCAAAGGCAAAAGACACTTGCAATCAATGGTACTAAACAAACTACTGTAACAATAAACTGAGTAAATGAAGTTCCATTTTGTTGACACCAAGTCAGCAGCATACTAGCTGAAGTTATTATGTTCAGTATCCTGTCCCTAGCATGGGGAAAGTTGTTCAAGTTTTAACTGGGGTGGGTGTACATCAGATAGAAGCTTCAGTGAGGGAGGAAAAGTTTACTTGCTGTTGGTAACGAATCCTCAAGTGAAATGAAGGGAAAAGATCCAAGGTGCAATGTTACAAAAGGAAATAAAATTAAACAATAATTTTATGAAACAGCAAAATTTCAAAAAATTTTTTGAAATTTTCAAAAGTTTATTTTTTTAAACATGTTTTCAAAACCCTTGGCACACACTGAAAAAGACCTTAATATCCATGTCTTTTGTTACATTTCATTGGTTACCTTGTTTAATTCTTCCTTGGTAAGAGACGCCAAAAGGGTTTTTCTGAATCTTCCTTCTTTGTACTTCTGAGTGATAAAATTTTTTCTCTTTTCTACTGAACAGTCCATGTGTAATTCTTCATCTTTTTGAAGATTACCAGCCCAAAAGTCATTAGCTCTTTTGTTTCCAATGACAATGAAAAGCTGAATTATCAAAGAATTACAAAAGGTATCAATGCAAACAATATATTTGAATCTGCAGAAAACTTGAGTCACATGACAAATTAAAGCACAGCTTAGTGTAAAATATGCAAAAAATACAAAAAAGACCCAATTTTTTTCTGGAAGATGGAGTGTGAAAGCAGACAATATTTCTATTTAAACAGCCTAGCTGCTCTTAATAATGGTAAAAGATTAGCCAGAAAAGAAACTGCAAGCAACACAAATTGCAGCAAAAGCATTATTACTTTTTGAAGCTAGCTCACATTGAGACAGATTCATTTAAAATGGCTGAGTAGGTGGGCTAATATGGTTGAGTGTTATCAACACCCGAGCACAGAATAGATGCAGTAGACAACAAGTTAGACAAGATCGCAGTTAATGACAGAGTATGGCCGAGATAAAGAATAGTCAATTTTGCCAAATGTTTTCATTCACCACTCTGCTATTTTATCCATGCTGGGTTAAAAAGAAAGAAAGTAAATTCTGGCTTTAAAAAGAGCTCCCAAGCCTTTTAAAGTAGTTATTACCATTAAAGCTCCTTGCATTTTTTATTTTTATTTTTAAAGTAATTACCTCATTTAGGAAGCATTCTAAAAGTTAAGGTAGAAAGTTACTACTATACAACAGGCGATAAGCCATTTTTTATACTGTGCTGAGATCTTGATCAGAGAGATCCTAAAGTAACCCCACCCCACCACCAACTGCACATTTCCTCCCAGATTCTGGCTGATCACACCACAGTCAAGTCAGACTCACCTCAATGAGCTCATTGCTCCAAATGCTGGCATCCATTTTTAGACTTCTAACCTTGGAATCTTTTGGTCCTAAAGATCTATGTTGCCCTGTAGACCAAAATAATAATAATAATAATAATTCTCTTTGAATTTCCATGTACATGTATTTTATCATAAAAATATACGTGAAAAAAAGAAAGGAAGATAAAAAATATGTATGTGTACATGGCAATCTGTATTAACATTAAAACACATGGACATCACCAGATGGTCAACACCGCAATCAGACTGATGATTATATTCTTTGCAACCAAAGATGGAGAAGCAAAAACAAGACTTAGAATTGACTGTGGCTCAGATCATCCACTCCTTATTGCAAAATTCAGACTTAAATTGAAGAAAGTGGGGAAAACCACAAGACCATTCAGGTATATATCAAATCCCTTATGATTACAGTGGAGGTAAGGAATAGATTCAAAGGATTAGATCTGGTAAACAGAGCACCTGAAGAATTATAGACTGAGGTTTGTAACACTGTACAGGAGCCAATGATCAAAACCTGCCAAAGAAAAAGAACTGCAAAAAGGCCAAGTGGTTTCTTAAGGAGCCTTTACAATAGCTGAGAAAAGAATAGAAGATAAAGGCAAGGGAGAAACGGAAAGATATACCCCACTGAATGCAGAGTTCCAGAGAATAACAAGGAGAGATAGGTAGAAAGCTTTCTTAAATGAACAATACAAAGAAATAGAGGAAAACAACAAAATGGGAAAGACTACAAATCTCAAGAAAATTGGAGACATCAAGGGAACATATCATGAAAGAATGGACATGATAAAAGACAGAAACAGTAAGGATCTAACAGAAAGCAGAGAGATTAAGAAGAGGTGGTAAGAATATACAGAAGAGCTATAAACAAAAAAAGGTCTTAATAACCTAGATAACCATGACTGTATGGTCACTCACCTACAGCCAGACATCCTGGAGTATAAAGTTAAGTGGGCCTTAGGAAGCGTTACTAAGAACAAAAGTACTGGAGGTGATTGAATTTCAGCTGAGCTACTTAAAATCCTAAAAGATGATGCTGTTAAAGTGCTGCACTCACTATTCCAGAAAATCAGTAGTGGCCACATGACTGGAAAAGTCAGTTTTCATTCCAATCCCAAAGAAAGGTAGTGCCAAACTACCATACAGTTGTGCTCATTTCACATGCTAGCAAGGTTATGCTCAAAATCCTTCAAGCTAGGCTTCAGCAATACATGAACCAAGAACTTCCAGATATACAAGCTGGATTCAGAAAAGGCAGAGGAGCCAGAGATCAAACCATGAATATTCACTGAATCATAAAGAAAGCAAGGAAATTCCAGAAAAACATCTACTTCTGCTTCAGTGAATACACTAAAGCCTTTGACTGTGTCAATCACAATAAACTGTGGAAAATTCTTCAAGAGATGGGAATACCAGACCACATTACTTGCCTTCTGAGAAACCTGTATGCAGGTCAAGCAGCAACAATTAGAACAGGACATGGAACAATGGACTAGTTCCAAATTGGGAAAGGAGTATGTCAAGGCTGCATATTGTCACCCTGCTTATTTAACAAATATGCAGAGTACATCATGTGAAATGCCAGGTTGGACGAAGCTCAAGGTGAAATCAAAATTGCCAGGAGAAATATCAGTAACCTCAGATATGCAAATGATACCACCCTAGTGGCAGAAAATGAAGAGGAACTAAACAGCTTCTTGATGAAGGTGAAAGAGGAGAGTGAAAAAGATGGCTTAAAACTCAAAATTCAGAAAAGTAAGATCATGGCATCCAATCCATCACTTCATGGCAAATACATGGGGAAAACATGGAAACAGTGAGAGACTTCATTTTCTTGGGCTTCAAATCACTGCAGATGGTGACTGCTGCCATGAAGACACTTGCTCTTTGGAAGAAAAACTATGGCAAACCTAGACAGTGTATTAAAAACCAAGATATCACTTTGTCAACAAAGGTCCATATAGTCAAAGCTATGGTTTTTCCAGTAGTCACGTACAGATGTGACAGTTTGACCAAAAAGAAGGCTAAGTGCCAAAGGATTGATGCTTTTGAGCTATGCTGCTGGAGAAGACTCTTGAGAGTCCCTTGGACAGGAAGGAGAATCAAACCAGTCAATCCTAAAGGAAATAAACCCTGTATAGTCACTGAAAGGACTGATGCTGAAGCTGAAGCTCCAATACTTTGGCCCCTGATGCGAAGAGCTGACTCACTGGAAAATACCATGATGGTGGGAAAGACTGAAAGCAAGAAGAAGGGGGCAACAGAGGATAAGACGGTTGGATAGCATCACCAACTTAATGGATACGAGTTTATGCAAACACCAGAATCTAGTGAAGGACAGGGAATGCTGATGTGCTGCCAAATATGGGTAGCAAAGATTTGGACACAATTAGGTCTCTGGGGTTGCACAGTGTCGGACACCACTGAAGTGACTTAGCAGCAGCAGGCGACTGAACAACAACAAGAAATATATGTATGTCTGCATTAATATATCTTTCCAACTTAACCTATTACCTATTATTTTATACCACAGTAGTGGAAGTACTCAAACAGAAATCATAACCAACAATAAGAAAGATTATGGAAATCACCTGCTCAGTCGTGTCCAACTCTGGTGACCCATGGACTGTAGCCCACCAAGCTCCTTTGTCCATGGGGATTCTCCAGGCAAGAATACTGGAGTGGGTTGTCATGCTCTCCTCAAGGGTATCTTCCCAACCTAGAGATCACACCCAAGTTTCCCCACCGCAGCTGAATTCTTTACCATCTGAGCCACCAGGGAAGCCCATGAATAACGTAGTGGGTAACCTATCCCTTTGCCAGCGGATCTTCCTGACCCAGGAATTGAACTGGGGTCTCCTGCATTGCAGGCAAGATTCTTTACCAGCTGAGCTGCTACCAGGAAGCCTTTTAAAAGTGTGTATTCATGTATGTGTGTTTATGTGTGTACATGTATGTATATGTATACACATATAATTTTTTCATTGTTTGGTAATTGACTAGAAATTGTAAGTCACTGAAAACTTTATAATGGGTCTGTGTAAATTACATATATGTGAATACAGATATCATCCCTTACTCTTAAAAAAAGACTAGCAACATACTAGCTAATGAATGTATACTTAAAAAATCTAAAATGGATTCTTTTTTCTACTATTATACCTGGAAGAGAGTAACAGCCCAGCATTCTAGTATCATCAATTTAATTCTGCTGTATAAATCATCATTCAGACTTTACTGGGCATCCAGGCCTATGTCAGACTCTTTCTAAGCTGAGAAGGAGAAAAGAACACAAAACATCATTTTGGTCTTAAGGACCTTCTGCCTAATAATCATGAGAAAGTTCATTCCTCTCTGTACATTAGGTATGTTCCTTTCCTCCCTTCTCTGAGAGCACTATGCCCTAGAATTCCCAAGGCAAGACCTAGCACAGGTTTGCATTTACGGAGACGACAAAAAGGCAATACTAAAAGGAGTAAAGCTCAAAGGCAGGCAGGAAGAAAGGATGCTGGAGTAGCCTAAGATTCTGAGTCGAGGCAGTAGGGAAAGAAGTGAAGTGGAGAACAGATTTAGAGATACTTAGAAAGTAAAACCAGGATGGAATCTGGTGGGCTTTAAGGAAAGGGGAAGTTCAAGACGGACTCTCGGGTTTTAGGCTTGAGTGAGGGCAGAGTAGATCACTTCTGATCAAGATTTGTAATATAGGAAAATATTCAGTTTTATGTAGTGAGCTGGGAAGCAATGAGAACTCTGTACTATCATGTTCATTTTGAGGTATCTTGAGCAAATCCAAGTGGAGACCCTAGCAGGAGATACAGGAGTATGGTTTCCAACAGAGCAAGAAACACCTGCTTAAAAAGACTGTTGGATTCAAATGATAAATAACATCATTCAGGAATATCAGGATGAAAGAGATCTGAGGATACAACCCAAGGCAAAACACATGTTTTAGGAGCAGGCAAAGGATGACCAGAATAGCAAGAGCACACTAAGAGAAAACAGCCTGCTGGAAGTTGAAGAAGGATGCGAAGTCATGGAGAGGCAGACTGGTCAAGAATGTCAAATACTCCGGAGAGTGCAATGAAGATAGGAACTGACAACACAGAAACTGAGAGGTAAAATACACTGGTAAATGTGGTGAAAATATTTTTATTGGAGGTGAGGCAGATGAAGACTGATTACAGGATGCTGATGATATACTAGGAAATTAAAGAAATGAAAACCTGCATAAACTCTTACTCTTGAAAGTATCTTCTCTATGAAAGGAAAAAGGAATAGAGAATTATATCTAAAGGAATAGTAGGCTTTCAGAGATCTGGTGTTAACAGAACAGAATTATGCAAATTTACATGCTGAATCAAATAAACCATAGTTGAGTATGGCTGTCCCTCAGTATCTCAGAGGATTGATACCAGGACTGACTTTCCACAGACACCAAAATCCAAGTATGCTCAAGTCCCTTGTATAATATGGCCATGCTGCTGCTGTAACAACTGCAGGTACATGCAAATTCAAATTTTGCTTTTTGGAATTTTTTTCCAATTACTTTTGATCTGGAACCCATGACTGTGAAAAGCCTACTGTACTTAGAGAGTGAATAAGTGATGGGGTAAGGACTCAAAGAGAGGAGAGAATGGGAACATAAGAAGACAGAATAGCCTTGGACAGATTCCAATGAGACTGGAAAGAAGAGGTTGGGAGAAAATGCAAAGTCAAGGAGGATTAACTGAAGCTTTTTGGTTGCTATTGATGTAGTTGATCAGCTTGTGAGGACTCCTACATCAGTATGATGAGAAATGTGGTAGCACAGAGCTCAGGAAGACTCTGAAGGGGTTGAAGCAACTGTCCTGTCTTTGCTCTGTCTGAGATAGGAGTTCTTCCTCTGCATTTTCTCAATGAAACCTGTGCTCAACGCTATTGCTATCCTTATCATAGTCTATTAAAATAACGATTTATTTCTGCAGGATATGTCATATCTTATAGATTTAACTCCAGGACCAGCACAGTACCTGGTAGAGCTGAAGAGCTGAGGGAAGTTTAGGTTGTAGCTAATTTCTCCAAGACCTCCACAGTCACATACCTAAGCTAGGGTCCATTCCCTTCACTCACTTGGACAGTTGCCTTACCTCCCAAATACGAGGTGTCAAATAGTCCATAAGGTTTAAGGTCACAAGGAGAAAACAAGTCACCACACTGGTTACTTCCATAAACTGCAATATGCCTGGAAAATGCTTCTATATAATAATTCTCATTATAAGAGAGAACAGATCTTGTGTAACAAGATTAGAAAGCAGAGCAGCCTTGAAATGTGAAAAATACGTCTTACAAAATATGATTTGGGAAAAGGGACAAATCATACGAACGGTGAGCGTGTTCAGGGTGCATTCTGAAACACATTCATCCCAAATCTGAAAATTTCAGTATTGTCTTTTAAAAATCCATACATGGTCCAGTAGGCACACACAAAAAAATGATTACATGCTTAAAAATCAATTTTTATCTCTAAGCCATGCATAAAAGAAGTATAGAATGATATTTCTAAATTTGATTTAAATTTCTCTTTTATTCTTCATAGCCATTAGCTGGGACACAATATATATGACACTAAAGAGCATTCGGTGCCGATCTGCCACCAAACAGCGATGAGTGTAACTTATCACTAATTACCTGCACACTTCTTGCAGATGACAACACAGAGATTGATGGAGGCCCAGTCAGGATCTGGGGCTTTACAATCTGCACAGCTCCTGTTGGACTCATTGTACCAAATCTTCTCAGCTACTTCATAATCAGAGAGAGTTTCTGCTATTGATTGCTGCACAGCTTCAATCCACTCTTGTCTCTCTTTTTCAGACTCAGCTGTAAAGCTGAAACAATTAACGTTTCTGCATTATCGATCTCCCTTGTAAAGGCCAATTAAGCAGTATGTTCAGTTTGTATATTCATTTCACTCACAAAGGAGACAGCAGCTGAAAAATATGCCTTCCAGGCAGGTGCAGAGTCTTTTCTGTTAAAAACCATCTCATTGAGAAATCTATCTTTTTCCTTTAACTTTCCACATTGCTTATGACTTTGTTTACCTATCTTGAGCCAAAATTAACACACACATTTTTCTGACCAAGATAAAAAAATCACCTTGTTAGGTCAAAAACTTAAAAGTGAGGCCATGTTTTCTAAGCAGTGGTTACATCATAATCAATAAGAGACTGGCAGAGTTTCAGGACTAAGTGGATTATTTTGCCAAGAAAATATGCCATAGTCTGAAACTAAGTTATCAAAAACACCCACTAGAAATTTTGATTTTTTTGTCTTAAAAATAGCTTTTTTTAATTGGAAGAATGTCCAGATGGCTTTCAGAAACTGAGAAATCAAAAAAGTTTTAAGCGATTAGTATTCTAACAGAATGCTAACTCATTTTTAGCCTCATTCCTATTTATTCCAATTCTTAGTGCTTAATGAGTACCTGAGTGAAAGAATAAAACATTAAAACATCAGTTCACTCCTTCAAGAAATATTTACAGAGTACTTATAATATGCCAGAAGATGTGCTATACACACAGTGCCCCAAATTCAGTCAATGACCCAAAGAATGATGCTTCATACTACAATTTTCTGCTCTGAAGATGAAAATGCTTTGAGATTCAATGAACATAACAGAGGACTTATCCTACATAATCTATACAGAAGTTGAGTGGCCTCCATGGATTATATTTTGTTAATCACTCCATGTTTCATTATCACTATGACATCTATAAATTAGAGATTGGTCAGAGCCCACAGGGTACAATGGAAAATAGGTTGGTCCCTGTCCCTAGTTCCAGGTGTATAGTTCCTCAGATCCTTGGAATCCCCTGAGTGGCAAAAACCCTTTATATGCTAATGGACAGCTTCCGACTGGAGGCTAGATAGCTTCAGCATGGGAGCTGGTCAGCAGAAGACCAAGACGGGACTAGAATGCTGGAACTTTCCTATCCCTTGACCTCTGGGACGGGGAGAACTGTGGTGCTTGATCATGTTTGACCCTGCTTTGTAGCCCACCAGGCTCCTCTGTCCATGAAATTTCCCAGGCAAGAATACTGGTGCAGGTTGCGGCTTCCTACTCCAGGGGATCTTCCCAACCCCAAGGATCAAACCTGCATCTCCTGTATTGGCAGGTGAATTCTTTACCACTGGTGCCGCCTGGGAAGCCCCTGGGAAGGTGAGACAGGCTGGTAATTGACTTAATCATCAACGGCCCAGGGTTTCAGGGCTTCCCAGGTGGCACTAGTGCTAAAGAATCCACCTGCTAACGCAGGCGACACAGGACATGAGGGTTCGATGCCTGGGTTGGGAAGACCCCCTGGAGGAGGAAATGGCAACCCACATCAGTATTCTTGCCTGGAAAATCCCATGGACTGAGTAGCCTGGGGAGCTGCAATCCATGGGGTTGCAAAGAGTCAGACACCACTGAGCACCTGCACACACACCCTGGATTTCATCAGTCTCACCTATGAAATGAAACCTCCAAAAAGTCCCCCAAACAACAGGGTTTGAAGAACTCTGAGGTTGATGAACACACTGAGGTGCCAACAGGGTGGTCTATCCAGAGAGAGCTTGGAAGCTCTCTGCCACAAACCCCCTGTACCATGGCCTCTAAGGCTCTCCCATCTGGCCATTCCTGAGGTGCATTTTTTACAATAAGCTGGTAATATTACTTGAACTCTTCTCCTGAGTTCTCTGAGACATTTTTAGCAAATTATCAAATCTGGGGGAGAGAGGGTAATGAACACCCCAATTTGAGCTAAGCTGGGCTGAGTGAGAGTAACCTGAGGGCAGTCTTCTGGGACTGAGCCCTGAAACCCATGGGGTCTGAGTCTCCCTCCAGGAATATACAGGACACCCAGCTGGTGTATGGAGAGTTGGAGAATTGGTTGGTGTGAGGACAAACTGTACAAGTTTGACATAATATAAAGCACTTTAAGTAAAAACAGCTTAGACAATGTCTACATTGTCAGTTAAGGCTTGAATTTCCTTTATGAAAATAAAGCTTGCTATTCTTTTTCAAAATTCCAGGCAGTAGACATATTTAAACAGATAATATGGATACTACATTTGGTATTAACAACATTTTTGAAATCACAAAGTAATTAACTGCTAGACCTTCAAAAACCCTGTG
The DNA here is from genome assembly GCA_006410935.1 of Redunca redunca. Lineage (NCBI taxonomy): Eukaryota > Metazoa > Chordata > Mammalia > Artiodactyla > Bovidae > Redunca > Redunca redunca. Next base: position 841,167 of record SJYQ01004445.1, read on the forward strand.
ACAATTGCCTCTAACCCACATACTACTTTGTGGTATGTTGATTATTTGTGACAAGCAAACTAACGTTATTGAACTCAACAGATATGACTTATGCCCCTCTAAAGCAATGGAGTTACTATAGATTATTAACACGTATAAGAACATACATTAAGTTTTCTGCTTCACTGTCATAATAAAGTAATGGGTAGAGTACCATTATACTAGATATATATCAAAATGCTAAGATATTTGATCAATAAGTGCTGTGAGTCATTAAGTTTGGCAACAGTTTAAGCTGGAGTTCCTTTTAGAAAATCAGAATAACCGTAATTAGGGATTAATCTTAAAGGAGAGATTGTATTTCATTAGGCTTAAAAAAAAAAAGACAAAATAACAATACAGCTTAAAGACAATGCTATATCTATTTTTGTTTTATTCCGTCATAACAATTTTTCATATATTTGTGGATCAAAAATCATCAAGTCTTCTAAGAAAAAAGGTATTATGAAAAGAAACTATTCAAATCTCAAGAATTTTGTATCTTTGCGGGTTGTATGATAAGTCAAGTCACTTTCGCAAAGTGTTTTTATACACTGGCTAACAAATTACATGATCTGAAAAAGTAAAAATGCAATTATTTCTGTTTCAGGTGTACAGCAAAGTGATTCAGTTTCATATATACATTCATATTATTTTCCATTAAGGGTTATTACAAAATATTGAATATACTTCCCTGTGCTATACAGTAGGTGCTTACTGTTTACCCATTTTATATATGAAAAGTGAAAGTGAAGTCGCTCAGTCGTGTCTGACTCTTTGCAACCCCATGGACTGTAGCCTACCAGGCTCCTCCGTCCATGGAATTTTCCAGGCAAGAGTACTGGAGTGGGTTGCCATTTCCTTCTCCAGGGAATCTTCCCAACCCAGGGATTGAACCCGGGTCTCCTGCATTGCAGGCAGGCACTTTACCATCTGAGCTGCCAGAGTGTATATGTTAATCCCAAATTCTATTTATTTTCCTTTTGTGGGGGTGTTTTCCCATAAGTCTTTTCTGTGAATCTATTTCTGTTTTGTAAATAAGATCATTTATATTTTTTTTTACAATTCTACATATAATAGATGCTATATGGTTTTTGTCTTTCTCATATATATATATACATACCACATCTTCTTTATCTATTCATCTGTTAATGGATATTTAGGTTGCTTCCATGTCTTGGCTATTCTAAATAACACTACAGTGAACACTGGGGTGAATACATCTTTTTGAATTAGTTTTCTCTGAATATAAGCCCAAGAGTAAAGACTGTAGGATCATATGGCATCTCTATGTTTAGTTTTTTAAGGAACCCTCCATAATCTTTTCCATAGTGGCTGCATCAACTTATACACCCACCAAAAGTGTAGAAGAGTTCCCTTTTTTCCACACTCTCTCCAACACTATATTAGTAGCCTTCTTAATCATGACCATTCTGCTTGGTGCAAGGTGATAACTTATTGTAGTTTTGATTTGTGTGTCTCTAATAATCAGTGCTACTGAGCATCCTTGGTGCCTATTGGTAAATTTTTACACACTGGCTAATAAATGACACAATATGAAAAAGTAAGAACGTAATTTTACTGTGTCCTATAAGAAGTCAAATCATGATTGGCAATGTAAAAATGGATCACCCAAGCTTTACTGTAATAGTACAAACAAAAACTGTTCAAATATAACTTACCTAAAACTCCTGTAGGGAGTGATTATTTCAAAAGACTGTTTTACAGTTCGGTCCACTTGTTTTACATTTGCTACATTCATAGGGATTATGGTAATACCAAGTCCACTCTTAAAATCCTAATTTGGAGAAAAACAAAAAATCATGAAAAAATGAAAATATGGATCTTTAAAATAAAATTATATCCTCTAAAAGTTAATAAATCTCATTAAATTTTACTACAACATGTAAATATGGAATTAAGCAGTTCATTAAAAATGGATTGAGAGTGATTTTCTTATTTCATATACATGATATATAAAATATATACATCTTATTTTACATACATGATATATATATATATACTTTAAATACATGATAACATGATAGCATTTGAAGCCTGACAGGCTACTAATAAAGCAAAACTTTTTTCCACACAATACATAAGTTGAGTAGGACACAGATCTTGGGCTACACATGCCTTGCTTTTAACAGTTAGGCACTTTTCCACCTTTAGCCTTTCATAAAGGGAACCAACAGGAAACTAACCCTTACCATTTTCTAGGTGGGAGAGTCAAATGACACTGTGAGGTTGGTATAATGACTGTTTAGACAAAAAGAAGGGAAAACCATGACTCAAAGAGGTAAAGTAACATGGAAAGAGGAGACAGCTGTGTGTGGTAGAGAGGGATGGAAACCCAGGCCGCCTGACTGCTGGCTCTCTCTCTGCTGTATGCTGTTACCTCTGTTCTATCACACTATCTTCCTCGTTTGCTCTCAAACAAAAGAATTACTTGTTTCACATTTTATCTCATTTCTAAAATTTTATTAGTTTCTTCTTCCTTCAACTAGATTCCCAAAAGGCTCCTCAAATGCTATGTTTGTATGGAAAATGCCATTTGTTCAACACCTGTAGCCACTATGTTCAACTTGTCCCACCAAAATTAGAGTGTTCAAAAAGGTACACATTCTACCATCTAAAAGCATTAAAGTCTATCATATATTATCTAGCCATAAGGGTTTTGGAATTTGATTTATCATACCATCTCACACCTTAAAAATATAATTAATCTGTACCTCAAAAAATGAATTATCTCTGTCAACAGGTTCAGATTAAATGTGCTCTGAATTCCTAAATTAAATTATGACTAGGAAGAAGTATCCATACTAAAGATAACTGCAAAAAATATTGGTCCACTTTCAGGAAGGACACTTTCAGCAGAGACTGTGAAAGAAACACCTCAGAAGCTGCCTTCTCTTTGTCTCGCCTATTGTACAAGCTAAAAGTAAAAGTACTATTTTCCTATCTCCCTTGCAGCTAGGAGGGGCCATATGTCATAGTTTCGGTCAATAAAATGCAAGTAATTTCCAGCCTGGGGGCAAGTGGGAGAGACAAATCTTGGAAGAAAAGACTTTTCACCCCTTTCCATCTTCTTGGGAAATAACAAAGCCATTTTAGAATGTAAGCATCCTTGAGATGAAAAGCCTGAGGACAAATTCTTGTACTGTAAGAATGTCAGAGTGAGGAAGAAAAAAACAGAAAATAGGAAAATCTTGTTCCCTGATGGCCTCAGCAAGAAATTTGTTAAAACAAACAAGTCCCTAATCTATTTACCTTATCCTTCAATTTTTTTGTCATTAAAAACACTAATGCATTCCTGGCTGATAAAATAAGTGGAATAAATCAACAATGCAACTAATTTTCCACGCTCATAAAGGGTTTCCATTCACAAACTGCAGAAAAGTTTTGCTTCATGTTTTTAAAAATGTATACATTTTTAGTTAGAATGAGGAAATCATTCATTTGTAAACTGAATATGATTTTTTCTGATGAAAGAACAAATGGCTACTTTTGTTGGGAGAAACAAACCAGGAATTGAATCAGTAATATAAAAGATACAGGGGCATGCTGCTGCTACTGCTGCTAAGTCGCTTCAGTCGTGTCTGACTTTGTGCGACCCCATAGACGGCAGCCCACCAGGCTCCCCCATCCCTGGGATTCTCAGTGTCAAGAACATTGAAGTGGGCTGCCATTTCCTTCTCCAATGCATGAAAGTGAAAAGTGAAAGTGAAGTCGCTCAGTCATGTCCGACTTCTAGCAAACCCATGGACTGCAGCCAACAGGCTCTGTCCATGAGATTTTCCAGGCAAGGATACTAGAGTGGGGTGCCATTGCCTTCTCCATGCTAGGTGTTGTGAAATACTTGGAAGAAGGTGACCTACTTCCACTTTGTATTGTAAGCCCACCGAACAAAACTCAGTACTTAAATGATATGTATGCAGGAGGGAAGCCAAACTTTTCCAACATGCTCCATTTCAATAAGTTCTAGCATTGTATGTCAGCATAATTGTTAGTATCTAGCATACTATGTACACTCTCCCGCCACGTACCAGTGTGCCCACAGCCCTCAGTGCCAGTTCTGGTATAGTATGCTAGAACTTATTTACTGTAAGTAATTAACTTAAAATTACAGAAAACAAATTCTCAGTCATCCATACCAATGTTCCTGCTGGATACTGCAACTGTTGGACCAACTTTCAACGTTTACGTGATTGGAAACTCAAACTCTCTTTTATAAATGGGGAAATAAAATGGGGCTAGCAAGGTAAGACATTTTAGAGAAACAGCTTTCTGATGACCCAGCTTGATATGGGGGTACCTCTAGACTAAAATAGGCTGCATCTCCTCAAACAATTTTCTGTGATGCAACTTCTGCCAGTAGCTGACTAACAGACTACTCTGATTATTATTCTCTGGTAGGGGCCTGGCCTGCAGGTGCTGTGTTACTAAGGGCGGAAATATACACTCAGACCAGCAGATGGTAAGACTGACAACCTTGGATGGAAACTGATGAGACTCATCAAGGCTCCAGTTAAAGAGATGGTGTCTCATTTCTACAAGCAAGTTGTGAAATATCTACATATAAAGAGGCAATTTCTATTAAAAAATAAAATAAGTGAGGTTCAGCTCAAGGCCCCAAATTTATCCCAAGCAAGGCAAAGATGATTTTTCAGCCTGGAAAGAAACTGTAACCCATTTATCAGCTGCCTGCCAAGGCCATATGGTTTTGAATAATTAGAGTACCCACTGAACTCACCGGCACAAATGGTCTGTAAAATGTACAGCAGAGTAACAAAATAAATGTCAGTGCTCTCGAGAGCTATTAAAATGACATGACTGCATTTCTTATTAAAAAAATATTTGTGGCGACATTAAGCCATCTTGTCACATACCCTTTAGAACATATTTAGAATATATCTCATTCTTAGAGCCTCATCAGAATTACCTGTGTTGAACTCTCCCTCCCTCCACTCTGAGTTTCTGATCCCAAGAATCAGAAGACAAAGCCTAGTGATTTTCAATTAAAAAACAAAACAAAACTACCACCTTACGATTTCCATATGTGACAAGTATTAAGAAACACTGAATTAGACAGCAGAACCAGTTGTAGAATCTAAACAGTACAAGTCTACGTCATCTAAATATCAGGATATAAACATTTCTCTAGGCCTTCAGGAGAGCAAAAAAAAAAAAAGCATGCAATCAGATTATGAAAAAAGCACCTGAAGTTATTAAGACTATTGGTTAGAAACAGGATGGTCAGAATACAGTGACACATTGGATTGTTAAGAACCTACATGTCCTGCACGCCAATCCTTTTGCTAATATCCAAAGGGCATAAAAGCACTGGTCTTCGTTAAGCACACACACTCCATAATTTATTTAATACTTGTTTGCTTAGTGCTCTGAAGCTTACAAACAGCTATGAACTCTGATTTGATTTTCCTAACAATTCTGTGAAGAAGCGAGAAAAGATACAGCCATTTTTAAAATGGCTAACCTGTGTTGAGTAGGTACCTCACGACAGCCAGAAATTATGCTAAGTGGTGGGCCTGCTCAAAAGCATGAGATGGGGTACTGGGGGAAGCTTATAGTCTGAGAAGAAATGAGAGAGAATTGTAACATGCACAATAAAAGAATAATCCATGTCTGTAGGGTGAGCACTGAATCCGATCCAAAAAAAGAGTATTGAGTTCATATTCTTCCCAAAGGAGGTGACACTTGACTGATCAAACAACAATGTCCAGACCAGACTGATCAGATGTACCTCCCCTGCTTCAGCTCACTTGTCTGCAAATCAGGGCTACCAGTAGTACCGACTGCATCACTGTATGAGGATTAAATTCATGCACAAAAAGTGCTTAGAAGAATGCTTGGGGCAGTAAGTGCTATCTAGTCCCAGTTAGCTATTATTATTACCATTAAATTGAAACCAACTGAACATATTACCTATTAAAAAGTTAATTACAAGAAAATGCATGCCTAAAAATAACTATCAAGTGTACATAAATGTTAAAAAATGGAATGGAATGTGAGTGTTAAACTTTCATGAAAATTAAAAATAAATTACCCGTTAACTACAATCTGTCAGCACTATTTTCATTTTCAAAAAATAGGGATGAGTCAGGAACATGCCAAACTTCAACCTTTAAAATCCTATACACTGTAGTGAAAAAAACAACAGCATAGAAATTCCATAGGTAGAAATACATTGTTATGGAAAGCATAAAGCTAAGAACAGACTCTGGAGGAAGCTATATTTTACAGTTAATTTGCTGTCACACAATGTGTGATCCCAAAGAGCATGAATGGCCGTGCTTGGCAGAAGAGGTCTGATGCTGCAAGGGTAGTAATGACATCGTGAGCACCGGGAGTCAGAACTGGGGGAGAATCTTGGCTGATCCATTTACTGGCTCTATGACTACTGGCAAGTTCCTTAATTTGTCCAGACCTCAATTTCCTCATTTACGTAAAGACAGTAGTATCTACCTTTTACAGAACTGCTATAAAAATTGAATGAAGAAATACAAGATGAAAGTCTAATACATCCAGACAGTCCTCTCATTTGAAGGTTCTGAATACAGAATTTGTCTTCAATAAGAATACATCCATTTATAGTGACTGGAAGTATTCACACCAATGATTCCATATTCAACATTCAGGTTAGAATAAGTGACAAATATTTACCAAGACAGAGAAATGGGTTATTTGTACAAATTAGTAGTAACAGAGCCTGGCTCAAGCTACCTTTTAAAACTACAAAGTGAAAGAGCAAAATAATGGTTTCATTCCTAAACAGAAAAATTAAAGAAGGGTTTATTAACCCCAAATTTGCTAAAATCTCAAAACTATTTTTGGAAATATGGATGCCAGGTTTCCCTGCCAGGAATTTAAGAACTCGGTGCTTAGACATTTGTGGAAAACAGATGTGGCATTGTGTGACATTGGCATCAGACTTCCGGGCAAACACCAGATGCAGAGTTTGGCCAGATATAGAATCCAGAGAATTTGAGGCCACCACCTCCATCCTGCTGCTTCTTTCTGCACCACACAAGCCAGAGCCCTATGGGGTCTATTTAAATTCTATTAGAATTTCATTCCCATACCAGACACAGGGGAACTTTACACTGGGGGAAGGAATCTCTTGTTATACCCGGATTTGAGGATGTTTAATCAAGCGAATGTAGTTAAAACCTCAATGCCACAATTATCATTAAATGGATACACAAACCCACCAAGCAAGACATGTGGTTGTAATGAAGTCCTTAATATTAACATGATATTCAAAAACTCATCAGGAAAAGATGGGAGGCTGACTGTCAGGACAACATCACAAATGGAAACCAAAGTCAATTATCTTCAATTCGCCTCAAATCTATTGGCAGAAATTTCACTCAAGCAGCAATACCTTATATATAATACTACATACATATACACATCAGTTAATGTTATTTCATTACCTATATAAAATTTTAAAATACTGGCTTATATACTACACCCACATCATTTCAAGATAAATAAATGTATGAAATAATTATTTTCCAAAATACAGAAAGTCTATAAGCTTTGAACTGATTTAAAAAACCCACAATTTATTTCTATAAACAAAATTCCTATGCAACAAAAATTAAGTGAAAATGCAAAAGTAGCAACAGCTTAGAAAACCCAGTTGCAGAAAATATGACATGAAGATTAATATCTATATTATATGAAGAGTTCAAATAGAAACAACAAAATAATTCCAATAAACAGGAAAAAATGAAAATTCATAAAGAAGAAAATAATATTAAAATAAAAATTTTTCTCAACTATAAGCTCTCAAGTCCTGAAAACAGCTATAAACGACTATTAATTCAGCAATTTCATTCTACAAATGTTTACTGTCAGCTACTTGCCTGGAACTCCTATGGGCATGTGGTGAATAAAGGAAATTGTGACAGTCTTAAGTTGGGAATATAAAAATTATAACACTGTCAACGTTAAAATGAAGCTAGTACTTATTTACATACCTAAGAGCATTTGAAATACAAGCAATTCTTTAGAAAAGGGTCATAGGGATTCTTGCCCAAAAAGTTAATCAAAAAGAAAGAAAAGGCTACAGACAGACAGAAGGCTCTCAGAAATCTCGCTCATTTGTGTTACTCACAAGGGAAGGTAAGTTCCGAGAGAGCAGGGGCCTTTTGAGTTACCACTGAGCACTTAGTATCTACAGCAGCACTCAGGAAGGAAGAGGTAACCAATAAATTTTTGTAAAATGGATGAACAAATACAGAAACATGGTGAACTATAACATAACCTGTACAAATTCTATCACACAATTCATGTTAAACAAAGCTGAACTAACAATATGGAAAAACTATCATAATTATAATATATTGTAAGTATATAAATGGAAGCAAAAACAAGGAATAGAAGAAAATGTGCAAAAATTAAACACATGGGTGTGGAGGGGTTGTGAAAGGCTGTAAGCATTTAAACAGATAACATTCAATTTATATGATAATTATATTAATAATATAATAATTATAATAGCACCAGTGTTTCCCCACTAATCAGGTAAAGAATTTTGGTATCTGTTTCTACTTTGCATCTTTCTGACAAATGTTTTTATACATATCTTCATATAGCCTATGTGAAAAAAAAAAAAAAAATCCTAATATTCCCTAAGGCATTTCTCCTACTTTGAAGCTACTTCAAGTTAATTTCAACAATCTGCTAAAAAATGAAAGGGAAACAAAGATATTAAAAAGTGAATCTTTGAACTGGGAAACTGATAAAATGAAAAGTGAAGTGAAAGTCACTCAGTCGAGTCCGACTCTTTGTGCCCCCATGGACTATATAGTCCTTAGGATTCTCCAGGCCAGGATACTGGAGTGGGTAGCCTTTCCCTTCTCCAGGGGTTCTTCCCACTTGGGGATCGAATCCAGGTCTTCTGCATTGCAGGTGGATTCTTTACCAGCTGAACCACAAACGAAGCCCAAGAATACTAGAGTGAGTAGCCTATCCCTTCTCCAGGTGATCTTCCCGACCCAGGAATCAAACCGGAGTCTCCTGCTTTGCAGACAGATTCTTTACCAACTGAGCTATCAGGGAAGCCTGATAAAATGAAAAGTTCATGTTAATTGCATAGCGTTTAGATCCAGCAGTGAACTGTTGATAAGAATGTGCAGACTGCTATCTCCTTGCTATTACCATGCTCCTTTTCTTAAAAAGTAAAGAACTTCAAAAATAAGACCACAGTTCAGATAATCCATTCTAACAGCCATTTTTAACTTACAAAACTTAAGTTCTTGATTTAGTAGAAGAGATGGACCCAGAAAAAATGAAAAAGTATTAAAAGTATATTTGTACAGATGCTTGACATGGAAATCTTAAGGCCACCTATTGGAAAAGCACAAGAAAAGACGAACAATAATCCACAAATCAGAGTAAATGTCCAGACATACACACAGAGTTAAAAGAACTTATGTGAACTAAGAGTTTCAAATTGTTTTTCAAGCACTTTGTTTTATGCTGACTTTGCAAATGGAGTTTTAATCTCTCCAACAGATCACACTCTGGTAATAAAAGTTTGCATTAAGAAAAAGGAATTAAATAGTCATCATACAATTTATAAGCTGAAAAATTAAAATTTTACATAAAAATTATTAAGACTGTAGAAATTAAAAAAAAATAAAACAGCAGCTATACTTTACAACCATACACAATTTATTGAGACCAGTTCTTCAAAATTTAAAAACTTATTACCACTAATAAAGATTTTCTTAACTTTCTACTTAAACGTTCCCACATTCCAAAATGTTCCATCAGGGAAAAGATTCACTTAAATGAAAGTTAACCACAAAAAGAGGTATAGCAAGCCCAAGAAGAGAAAGGACAAACTAAAGCAGCACTCAGTGCTGACAAAGGAGAGCTCTATACATTTTCCAGCTCCAGAAATACCTTATCTCTTTTGCTGGATGCTTATAATTTTTAAAGAAGAAAAACCCACAGAGCAGTGTTTTACTGTGTGTGGTTTTTGTCAGCAGTCACAGTCAACTGGGATGCTTTACAGGAATGGAGATTCCAATCGCAAGCTCCAGGAATTCTAAGTCAGTGGGTCTGGAAAGAGCCCAGATATCTGGAACTTTAACATGAAATGTAAATAATGGCCTTAGAGATAGTAACCCCACTCTCTTTTTCACAGGATGCCATTCAAACAGAAAGAGATTAGTTTAACTATCTGAGCCAATCAGTAGCAGAGCAAGAATGAAAATCCAGAACTGCTACCACTCAGTTCAATCTTCTTTGCTCTAAATAAGCTTCCGACATTCCATTTTAATAACGCTTCAACATAAGCTGGAACAGCTACCCTTCCACCTCTATCCTCTGTTTACTCCCTCTGGAAAGACTTCCAAAGAAAATTAGTAAAACTATTATATGTATAAATAGAGGCAGCCTACCACGCTCCTCTATCCATGGGATTTTCCAGGCAAGAGTACTGGAGTAGGTTGCCATTTCCTTCTCCAGAGGATCTTCCCAACCCAGGGATCGAACCTGGGTCTCCCACATTGTAGGCAGACGCTTTACCGTCTGAGCCACCACAGAAATAGTTCAAATAGAGGCAAGAAAAATGAAGACAGTTCATTGGTGAGGGAGAGGGGTATACGCCAGCTTTCTTTTTTATTCTATTTATACTTTACATTAGGTGGCAATAAAAATCACAGTTTTTAAAATTAAGTTTTGATGCATGAACTTAAACTAGATCCAATACAAATTAAGTTACAGAGACTCAAATCTAACACCTCTTATATTTTCACAGTTTTTTTCCTATCATTTAAAAAAAATAAGATTACTTCATGTATTGTGTGTATAAAATTTTACATTTAACTATTTCACTATCTTTTAATGCTTTTCCTAAAACACAGCTAAAAGACCTCTGCATTCATGAGAAGGGCTCCTTATTTAGTCTATCACTCAAGCTCTTTACACAGTCTGTTCAACCACGTGAGAAAACCCATGAGCAGCCTTCCTTTGGAAAGAAAGATATACACCAGGATATAAAACAGATGAAACTGGAATATGTCAAGGCTTAACCATGAAGGGCCTTCCTTAATTTATCAATCTAGTCTTGAGCCAACTAGTTCCTGAAGACATGACTCAAGACCAAGTCCCTTAAGAACTAGCTCCATATAATATGATGCAATCTTTTAAGACCACATATACAAACAGTAATATACACTTTCTAAGGGTACATAAATAGGCATGTTAAGTCTTGAAATATACACTCATTAAAAATAGGTTTACTTCTTGAAAGATGAGGAAGAGTCTGGCATGAATAATTTAATTTTTTAAGGAGATTACATGTATTACTTGTACATGAAAGTGTTTCAAATTCCAAGACTTCATTAGATGCCATTAGACTTTTCTTCCTGGAAAAGAAGACTGTCCTCCTCAGTAAATGCATTGCTTTAATTGTGTCTGACATGTTTACTGAATGCATACTCTGAACCACCTAGGCAAATAAGTTATTCAAGGGAAGAATCCTTAGGCTATTTCTAAAAGGTCATAAGCCAGAAATTTTCCTTTCAACATACACTTTAAAAAGACACTTTGATGTAGTGACAAAGAAGCTAGGCTTAGAGTTATAAAGTTCTTGTCTTAAACTCTGCATGATGAACTGTAACCCTTTAACAAGTTACTTAATCCTCATTGTCCTCATCTGTAAAACATGGATGAAAATATCTTCTACATTTGTGGGGAAGATGAAAAAGAAATGTTTATAAGTTAATTAGCATAGTACCTGGTACCTAACAAATGGTGGTCATTTGTTAGGTACAAATGGTCATCATGCTTTTCATGCTGAAATATTAATATGAAAGCAAGAATTTCATATAATTTCTTGCTAACAAAAACGTATTAACAAAACTTTAAAAACAACTGAGTTAAATTCACTCAGTCCAGTCCATTTTAGTTCACTGACTCCTAGAATGTCGATGGACGTTCACTCCTGCCATCTCCTGTTTGACCACTTCCAATTTGCCTTGATTCATGGACCTAACATCCCAGGTTCCTATTCAATATTGTTCTTTACAGCATTGGACCTTGCTTCTGTGACTGGTGAGTCGCATCCATAACTGGGTACTGTTTTTGCTTTGGCTCCATTCCTTCATTCTTTCTGGAGTTATTTCTCCACTGATCTCCTGTAGCATATTGGGCAGCTACCGACCTGGGGAGTTCATCTTTCAGTATCCTATCATTTTGCCTTTTCATACTGTTCATAGGGTTCTCAAGGCAAGAATACTGAAGTGATTTGCCATTCCCTTCTCCAGTGGACCACATTCTATCAGACCTCTCCACCATGACCCGCCCATCTTGGGTGGCCCCACATAGCATGATTTAGTTTCATTGAGTTAGACAAAGATGTGGTCTGTGTGATCAGATTGGCTAGTTTTCACCCTTATGGCAGAAACTGAACAGGAACTAAAAAGCCTCTTGATGAAAGTGAAAGAGGAGAGCGAAAAAGTGGCTTAAACCTAAACATTCAGAAAACTAAGATCATGGCATCTGGTCCCATCACTTCATGGGGAATAGGGAGAAACAGTGGAAACAGTGTCAGACTTTATTTTTAGGGGGCTCCAAAATCACTCCAGATGGTGACTGCAGCCATGAAATTAAAAGATGTTTACTCCCTGGAAGGAAAGTTATGACCAACCTAGATAGCATATTGAAAAGCAGAGATATTACTTTGCCAACAAAGGTCCGTCTAGTCAAGGCTATGGTTTTTCCAGTGGTCATGTATGGATGTGAGAGTTGGACTGTGAAGAAAGCTGAGTGCTGAAGAATTGATGCTTTTGAACTGTGGTGCTGGAGAAGACTCTTGTGAGTCCCTTGGGCTGCAAGGAGATCTAACCAGTCCATCCTAAAGGAGACCAGTCCTGGGTGTTCATTGGAAGGACTGATGCTGAGGCTGAAATGCCAATACTTTGGCCACCTCATGTGACGAGTTGACTCATTGGAAAAGACCCTGATGCTGGGAGGGATTGGGGGCAGGAGGAGAAGGGGATGACAGAAGATGAGATGGCTGGATGTCATCACCGACTTGATGCACATGAGTTTGGGTGAACTCAGGGAGTTGGCAAAGGACAGGGAGGCCTGGCGTGCTGCGATTCATGGGGTTGCAAAGAGTCGAACATGACTGAGCGACTGAACTGAACTGAACTGAAAAACACCTACTTTTAAAGGATAACATAAACTCAGACAATCTAAGTAATTTAACAGCGAAACTAGTAATTTTATGTCCATCAGGTCTGTGCAAGTGAAAAATGAAAACTTCCATTAATTTGGCAGAGAAACTTCCATTCTGATACATGCAAATTATGTATTTCTAATCTTTATTCCATTTTTTAAAAAAGTTTTAATCATCTTACTTCACACTGAAAATGTTCATATTCAATTCATACACATTATTAAGCTGTACATCACTACTCTTCTTGAAGAATATGCTAACTATCCAACTTATTAATATGCCAACACTGCTCAACGATGCTTTCCACAGTTAATTGGCTAAGAAATCTTATCCCCAAAACTGTAATGAAGAAGTTCACACTGAAGTTCACAGGAAAGCTTCGATAAAGATCTATAGTTAATTTTTTTGAAACTACTATTTATTTTGAGTTGTTATCTCTATTTTGTTATGAAAATAGTCAGCATTTATATTTTACCTTATCATAACCCATTATAATTTATCACAAAGTAACTTCTTCTTAGATCAGATATCCAAACACATTACTTAATTCCATAGATAATGACTTAGCATCTAATATATTCTAGGCTTAAAGATTAAAAATTCATTCCTAAAAAGGGGTAAGAAAGTAATTTTCTTATACATATTAAAAGCCAGATATGTTAGAGAAAAAGTTTACAGAATCAAATGAAGTTAACAGAATTGCTAAAACTTTAACGTCAGTCTCCTGAAAACATTTAAATTCTCCACTGAATCCTTTGACGTTAACCAACATTAATATCCCGACAATTTATCTTATTTATTTATGTGATATGTATATGTACGCATGTGCATATGCGTGTTTGTGTGTATATAAATCACTTGCTTCTAGTAAATTATCTCCTCTGCAAGTGACATATCTGCTGCAAAACAAATAAACCTAATTCCTGTAAATTCAGGAAAATATGTTACCTGTGCCTCCTTTATAATTTTCTGTCACAAAACAAAAGAATTACAACAGGCACAGAATGAGGTCTATTTCTTCAACAGCTATAATGGTTAACTGGTTCTTAATTATTCTCTCGTGTAATTCTGTAATGTTACTTCAGCTAAAGAATACTTTTCAAAATTCAATTTTCATTGATTCTATTTCCTCAGTTCTTTCAAAGAGTGATGTCTAGTCTCAAATTTGATGTAGATTATCTTCCTGCTGCTAGTGGAGCTGAGAAAATTCAACAGAGCAACTCTTTGTTACATTTAGCGGAGTATACAAAGCATAGCAAACCTCCATCAGTAAAACACTAATAAGTCAAACAAAGCATGGCCGTAACTGTAGTTTGTCATCTTTGTGAGGAACCACAATCTGCAATCACTGTAACGTGGCTCACCTGTTCATTTTTGCAAAGCCACACGCTGTTTCCACTTAACACAGTAAAAATTTTAGCTTTATAGCCTCTCAGTTCAAGATATCCACATTTCTCAGGCGCAATAGCAGCTTGAGACTGCGAAGAAAGGGCCTGTAACTTCAGTGCATTTAATAGTAGGCTGATCCAGTCATTTCTTTCCTCTGAAAACAAAAACAGGAGAAAATATACACCCATGCTTAATAAGCTATAAACACATAGAAATGTGGAAAAAGACTGAGTTTCTCTGAAACAGATCATTTACAGATCCTTCACCAGAACCACAATCTAAATGCTACTGCTGGCAGGCCAACAGCCCAGTTCTGTTAGGTTATTAGCCATTCCTCGGTATTCATAGGCAGCTGGTTTCAGGTCCCCCCCCAGGATACCTAACTCTGCAGATGCTCAAGTTCATAACAGTGAGCCCCGTGTATCCCCAAGTTTACCAACTACAGAGTCCAGCAACCAACGATCCAAAAAGGTCCTTGCTGTGGGGCCCAAGGTTACAGAGGGCCGACTGTACTCAGTTGTCCTGTAACCAACATCACTGGCTTCACCTGGAAGTTGAATAGAAATGCAAAATCCCAGCCCTCCTCCAGAATGGGTGAATCAGAATCTTCATTTTAAGATCTCCAGATGATGCATATCCATGTTAACATCTAAGCAGCACTGTTAGATTACTCATGAGATTGGATTATCTTTTTTAATATAAGAAAGTAATACAGCTACTGAACAGGTAACAAATTGTACCCAGAAATACAGTTACTAAAATATCCAGAAAAGCTTGCTTTGTAGCAGGTGTTTGAAACTGATTCAAGAGTGCGCTTGTCTTGATGTTCACTCACTCATACCTTTCACTAACAATAACATCTCATCTGTTAAAACTTGTTCTCTCACTCCTTCCACAAAAACTACATGACCTTCAACTACAACACATTGCGTTACAAAGGAATTCAAACCAGTCCCCAGAGAGCAGTCAAAGTTGTAAGTCATGTTAGATACGAACACAAAATAGAACACAGAATACTGTAAATGTCATACAAATGGTATCAAGTAATATATGAATAACTCAACAGAGGTATGTGATTTGCTGAAGGTCATATAGCAAGTTAGTATTAAAATTAGGAGAATCAAATGTTTTAAGTCTCAGACAATTGTTCTGGACACTATGAGGGGCAAAAAAAAAAGGATATTTGTGTGAGGTCTTGAGGATGAGGAGGAATTAAAAAAAAAAACAACCAACTGGAGTTTGGAAGAAAAACAAGCAAAATAGTATTTTAAGCAGAGGAAACATACAACAAACATCTGCTCAGGGGATAATTTATAAATAAGTAAATTTACAATTTTGAACTCACAAAGAAGTGATGGGAAATATGGCTGGAGATCCTATACTGCCTAGGATAAGGAATTTGGTCTTTATTATGGAAGCAAAAGAAAACCATCTCAGAATTCTTAGCAAGAAAGGGACAAGATTAAGATGATGATAGAACAAACTGGAAGGCAGGAGGTCAGGAATAAGGCAATAGAGACTTAAAGTACAATGAAAATGGAAAAAACAGCTGTGGTTCTGAATATGTTTGAGTATGTTTGACAGGTGTTCATCAAAAAATGAATTACTCAGAATAAAAGGTAGCTTGGAATCATGAATCTACCAAGGAAAATAGAAGGTTCTAGTAACAGAACCACCTGAGGTTTTCAGCACCCTAGCATGAGCATCTAGGCAGATGGTAGCGGTATGTAAGTAAAGGCAATCCATACAAGAGAATACTCATGATTGTAGATAAGTGTTTAATGTAAAAGGAGAAGAAATGGCATACACTTGAGGTATAACTGATTCTAGGAGGATGGAAAATGGGCCAGGAAAAAAAAAGTGTAAAAGTGGTTTTACCAAGGTGAAAAGGAAAACAAACAAACAAACAAACTGAATTCCAGGTAGGAAAAATTTTTGAGAAGGAAAGAGTAAGGTGGACCCAAGTTTGGGAAACTGCCTGGTATCTCAAATCCTTTTAAGACAGGTCTGGTTAGAAGTAATGTCGTTGTAGACTGAAATTAAGTCTCCATATCAGATTTACTTACATTTCAACATGGATCCCCAGTTATTCTGTAATACAAGTCTTAATTTTTAAAGTATCTTCATTCTTGCTCACCTTCAAAACTACCAAAGCTATTTAGTTGTGTCTTTAATGACCAAGGCCAAAGTATTTATTAAAAACTCATTTAATGATATTTTATTGCAGGTATTACATAATCCCCAAATAACAGTGCTTATTCCTATATATCAGGACTCAAGTTTCTCCAGCATCATTATAAAGTAAAAGACATGAAAATATCCAGGAAACTAAGCCTATGTCAATCCATAGTAGCCACCCTACATTTTGTTATTATTTAGTCACTAAATTGTGCCTGACATTTTGGGACCCCATGGAATGTAGCCCAACAGGCTCCTCTGTCTATGGGATTTCCCAGGCAAGAATACTGGAGTGGGTTGCCATTTTCTTCTCCAGGGGATCTTCCCAATCCAGGGATCGAACCCACGTCTCCTGCACTGGCAGGAGGATTCTTCAACACTGAGCCACTTGAGAAACCCTACTCTACGTTTTACATCTGCACAGATAGACTGCTCTGGGATAATGTGTTATATTTTCAGTAACAGCAATACACTTTCCACTTGGTGATTATTTGTGATCATTAAGTACACACAGATATTCCTGCCAAGTAAATGGTATATAATGTTTCTGTTTGTTTATTTATGCTAATCCACACAAATCATTGACTTTTAAATGTAGGCCATAATTTAACGAACTGGGCCAAAGTGATTTTGGTTTTCAGACTACTTTTAGCGGATATCTCAGTTTATCAAGAAATAATTTGAAATTGGCAATTGCATTAACTGTTAGTCTTAAGTATATTATGACTCCATCTCAACAAATGGTGCCCTTATAGCCTAGAAGAATTCTCTAGCTACTGAGGTTCTCACTTGCTAATAGGAAGTAACAGTCACAAAGAACAGGACTGAATACTAATGTGCAGTTTATACTTAATAACCCATGCCAAAGGAGATAAACAGTGAGACAGACTATTCAAACACAATAAAAGAGATTACAAGTGTCATTGGTATTTGTAAAGTGTGCATACTTGGACATGGGGAATATGCTTTGACAAGTCACAGCATCCCAAAACAAATAATAATTTCCCTTTGGGCACAGGCAAAGCTGTATACTGTGCTGGATTTTGCCTACCATTCAAACTAAGGTACTTTTATTCTTTCCAAAAACAAATGTTTATTGAGTGTCTATCTTGCTCTTATTAGCACTGTGCTAAGCATCATTCCCTCTGAGAATATGCTCTGACTGGGACATGGCTTCACTCCGAATAGAGCATTTTAGGTTGGAAAAAGGAAAAAAAAAAAAAGGATAGAGAAAACAAAATTGCCACTTTCTTGTGATTATACTAGAATGTAAATAAAAACCATAAGTGATCCCCTCAAACCTCAAGCTAGTTAAGGTTTTCTGGAATGTCAACTCTAAGTACACAAAAAAAAGGTTAAAAAAATCAACAGAGGATACTTAGCATCCTCTAGACTCTACTGGATTTAGCAGTAGACACATTCATTAGCAAAATAGGATTGATTACATGAGGGATTGCCACACAAGGGCCATGTAAAACATGAATAAAAGAATCTAACAAAATTCATATGTACTCTTAAATTTTGATATGATCTAACTAAAGATTCCTCAGTGTAACCCATGATCAATATTAGAGAAATAATTATTACACACTATGGTTATTCTTAATGGTAATGATTCATTCATATGCATGTCCACTTCGTTCCAGCTGTGTTCTAACCCCTATTCTGAATACCAGGAATGAAGCAGTGAACAAGACAGATCCCGGCCTTACTCTCCAGAAGTTTACATTCTTGGGAAAGAAGGCAGGCAATAAAACATAGATATATATAACACACTGACAATGCAATGGGATAAAATACAGCACAGTTAGAAGGGCACAGAAAGTACTATTCTATGTAGGATAACAGAAAAAAGCTCAGGAAGAAGGTGATGATTTTGCAAAAGCCTAAAGGCAAGGGGAAGGATGACTGGAGGAAGAGTGTTCCAGGACACAGAAAGCAGCAAGCGCCGAGGCAACCATAGGTTTGGCATGTTCCCAGGCCAAGAGGCCCCTGTAGTTGCAGCATGGTGCGTAAGGCTGAGTACAGACAAATCAAAGACAGGAGAGACCCTGCATGGGCTTCTGGACCTCACAGCAACTTCACTCTCAGTGAGCTAGAAAGACAACAGAGCATCTGAAGTGGGAGACAGGACCTGATTTTCTTGCTGGAGGATCTGACACCCATAATGAAAATATGACTGCTGTTGATCATGGGAGGTTATGACAATCATCCCACAAAAAGGTGGTTTGTGGGACAGTGAGAATGGTGGAGGTGCTGAGAACTGGTTAGAACCCAGGCATATTTCCAAACTCAAACTGGTTAAGATCGGCTGAATCTGGCCTGGATACAAATAGGGTAGGAAAAGGTTCGACAGTGATCCCAAAGTTTGAGGTCTATTATATTATGACCGGCAGTCAAAGTACACCAAAGAGAACTTTTACTCTAGTTCTTCCTCTAGATGACAAATGCTCCATGCCTTGCTTCTGAAAACAAGGGAGATTTCAAAACAGGTAAGTCTGTTTGCCCAAAACAGGTAAGGAAAATTTATATGCTCCTCACCCCAAATTCCCAAGTGTTCTTAAAAAAAAAAAAAAAAATTTAGTTTTGCAGTTTCACAGCTGCCACTAGAGGGCTGTATGATGCTGTGCAGAAACAGAATTAAGGTGGACACATAAGGGAATCTGCAATTAAGGGGCGGTACCGGAAATGGTCCTTGAAAGAGAATGACTACTCAGAATTTTTTTTTTTATTTAAGTATAGTTGATTTACAATGTTGTGCCAATTTCTGCCGTATAACAATTCAGTTATAGATATATACACATTCATTTTTAAAAATATTCTTTTCTGCTACAGTCTATCCCAGGAGACTGGAAATAGCTCCCTGTGCTATACAGGACTTTATTGTTTATCCATTCTAAACGTAATAGTTTGCATCTACTAACCCCAAACTCCCAGTCTACTCCTCACCCTCTCTACCCCTTAGCAAGCACAAGTCTGATATCTACATCTGAGTCTACTCATGTTTTATAGACAAGTTCATTTGCACCATATTTTAGATTCCACATATAAGCGACATATTGTATTTGTCTTTGTCTTTCTGACTTTTGTCACTTAGTATGATAGTCTCAAGTTGCATCCATGTTGCTGCAAATGGCATCATTTCATTCCTTTTTATGTCTGAGTTGCATTCTACTGTATGTGTGTACCGCATCTTCTTTACCCACTCATCTGTTGACAGACATTTAGGTTGTTTCCATGCTTTGACTATTGTGACTAGTGCTGCTATGGACACTGGGATGCATGTATCTGTTTGAATTATAGATTTGTCCAGGTGGATTCCCAGAAGTGGGACTGCTGGGTCACATGGTAGTTCTAGTTTTCTGAGAAACTTCTATATTGCTTTCCATAGTAGCTGCACCAATGTAGATTCCCACCAACAGTGTAGAAGGGTTCCCTTTTCTCCACATCCTCTCCAACATTTGTTATTTGTAGAGTTTTTAATGATGGCTCTTCTGATGGGTGTGAGGTGGTGTCTCATAGTAGTTTTGATTTGCATGTCTCTAATAATTAGTGATGTTGAATATCTTTTCATGTGCCTCCTGGCCATCTGTATGTCTTCTCTGGAGAAATATCTATTAAGGTCTTCTGCTCAGTTTTTGAGTGGGTTTTTTGTTGTTGTTAAGTTGTATGAGCTGTTTGTGTATTTTGGAGATTAATCCTTTGTCAGTCAGATCATTTGCAAATACTTTCTCCCATTTATAGGTTTTTTGCTTTTTTTTTTTTTTTTAATGGTTTCCTATACTATGCAAAAGCCTGTAAATTGGATTAGGTTCCATTTGTTTATTTTTGCTTTTATCTCTATTTCCTTGAGAAACTAACCTAAGAAAACACTGGCATGATTTATGTCTGAGAAAATTGCTGATGTTCTCCTCTAGAAGTTTTATGGTGTCGTGTCTTATGTTTAAGTCTTTGAGCCATTTTGAGTTTATTTTTGGACCACTCAGAATTGTTAAGCTTTCTTCTAATTGTAAGAACTACCCACTGAAAACTTCACCTGTTTCTTAAAGTAACACAACACCTGCGTTACTACAGGTGTCAAGGGAATACATATTAACCGAAGGATCATTCGCTGTTACGATCCTCTGAGCAATTCCAGTATTTCTGCTTGAGGAGGAAAGGAATCAGACTACATTTTCTAGGTTGAGGTAGCGAATTCCAGATGTTATAATTTCAATAAAATTAACTTGCAGCTAAGAAAATAACATTTCACTAGGACACCCAGGGGAATTGAAACCTTAGAAAAGCTGTGGGGGAAAGCTGCCGAATTGTAATCTTCTCTTAGCAATGCCAGTGGGTGACGTGGGAGTTTAGAAATCGTGACACTGGTTTCAGGGGAGATAAAGGGAGCTGTGTATATAGGTCATTCAGAATCTTTTCACCAAAAATAAAGAATTCATCTCTGTCAGATGTCAAACTACTGCCCCTTTCTGTCCTAAACTTTGATTGTGCTTCTTAATAAGACTGAAGCAAAGTTTTTCATAAGCCAACTATGATTGATTTCTCATTTTCCACCAAATGAAAAAGAATCAAGCATTTGTATACGTGGAAGGAGGATAAAAAGACAAACACTTAATAAAAACACATTCAGCATCTTGCTGAAGGCTCCCTAGTAAATATATAGACACATGTGCCATTTACATATATATGTATATACACATATATATATCTACACTTATCTTTTAAAAATGTGAGCTGTTACTATGTAAAAACAACTTTCAATGAAAATAACACAGTAATTCTATGTGGATAGTCTGTTTTCACTGAAGCAGTATTTTCATGGTTTTAAAAATTAAAGACCTAAGTCTTATTCAGCACACAAAAGTTCATACTAAAGTTCATGAAATTCTCATACTAAGCTTACATCATAAAGATAAACTCCATACCACAGAGGGATTTATTGGTCCATTGTAAACATGTAACTTTTAAACATGTGTGGGTTGATACATTTTATTTCAATAAAATGTGTCTGTTTAATTTTTAACTGCCACAAGTAAATATGGCTAA
This sequence comes from Redunca redunca, assembly GCA_006410935.1. Classification (NCBI taxonomy): domain Eukaryota; kingdom Metazoa; phylum Chordata; class Mammalia; order Artiodactyla; family Bovidae; genus Redunca; species Redunca redunca. The sequence continues at coordinate 863,026 of SJYQ01004445.1, forward strand.
ACAGATTTTCCCACAAGTTGAAGCTTTATATAGTTCATCTATCTTAAAACGCAGACTCTGTGACATACGTGAATTTTACTACGAGAAGCCAAGGGGAAGAGGATAAGCACCTCAAAGAAATAAGCATTTAGCTTGGCCAGTGGAGGCCAGAACATAAGCATAGACCATTCTGATAGCCAGTTGACAGAAGCAATGTCGTGTGTTTTAAGAAAATACCGAAACAGAGAAACTGTGATACCAAATATATTTCTCATATTGAGTATCACAACTGTGGAAGACTTTCTGAATTTCAGGCAATGAGTCACAATACATATGTCTGTATCAAATACTCTAGGACAGGGGTTGGCAAACTTTCTGAAAAGGGTCAGAGAGTAAATTTCCTAGGCTTTCCTGGCCAGACAGTTTACAGCAATTACTCAACGCTGCCACTGCAGCACAGAAGGAGCCATAAGGCAACACGTAAATGAATGAGAGTGTCCAGGGACTGCTGCTGCTGCTGCTAAGTCACTTCAGTTCTGTCTGACTCTGTGCGACCCCACAGACGGCAGCCCACCAGGCTCCCCTGTCCCTGGGATTCTCCAGGCAAGAACGCTGGAGTGAGTTGCCATTGCCTTCTCCGGTCCGGGGACTAGTAAGATAGTGTTTACAAATACAAGCAGTGGGCCAGGTTTAGGTTACAGGCCAGTTTGCCAATCTTGACTCCAGGCGATAGTTTGTGACTTTTTTTTAAAGATCAAGTCAAGTGAGAAACACTTTTACATTACACCTGGGCATTATTTACAGTACACAGTATGATACATATATTCACATAGGTTTCACAGTATGATACCCTTGCTATAGGCATTGCACTTTGATACTCCTTATTCCATTTTATGTTTGTTTGGTTTTTGTTTGGGGGGCTTTTCCAAAACCACTAAGTTGATCTCATAAATGCAAGTGAGTGACTCACAGGCTGAAAAAATGTGGCTGCAGTGTGAACAGCATTGGGACATATCCATTTACTGAAAATCTAAAGTAATAATGGAAGCTTTTCAGTGACATATAATATTTACTGAATGTGTTCTATATGCCATGCATTGACATATGTTCAAGGAATCTAGCAATTTATAAAAGACAAATATTGCCCTATAATAGCTAGTATTGTTGTTTATGTATAAAATAGGATACTAACTGTAATACCTATGAACCTCATAAGACTATTTTGAAAATGAAGCTTTTAGCAAATACCACATATTCAGTAATTTTTCTAGGTCACCAATATTCAAATAGTTAAGTACCAAGAAGTATTTTTAAAAATCAAATTATTATCTACATTAAAATGAAAAAAAAGCTTTAAAATCTAATGCTTTAGGTAATGAAGATGGCTTTATCTATATTATTTAAGAGCAGTGAGGTTTATTATGCTGATATATTGACAGTCAAAGTTACAACAGAGAACTTTTAACTCCCCTATCTCTACCTCTCCTGCACCCTTCCAAAAAAGAAAAGACTCCATCCACAAACCACATGTCATTTTTAGATCAATTTTAGCCATTAACTGACCCGTAGGATGATACAAGGTGGCGNAATGGTTACTATTCCTGCATGTTCAGTTAAAATCAGCCACAGATAAAGTTTATAAAACCAATCTTTCAATTGTTGTTTTCCACCTTAAATAACTACTTTGCATTATCAACAGCTAAAAGTTAGCTCCATAAAAGCAGAGATTTTTGTCTACTTTTTTCATTGCTATATACCCCAAATTTAGAAGAGTGCTTGGCACTCAGTAGATTTACCCTGAATATTTGTTGCATGAAAGAACAGTGAACAAACAACACTGACTTGTCATCTTGTTTATGTTTTGATATTATGGCCTTCAAAAACTAATAGACAATGTAAATTATTTAAAAGCAACATATTTAAAAATTGCCTGCCATTTCTAGCTTGTTTATTAAATTTCTGACTGGGAAGAAATTCATGTGAACATTTTTATAAGGATAGAGAAAGACTCTTACCTTCTTTTTCTACTCTAAAAACAAAAGTTCTTTGTGTTGTAACAACTTCAAATTTGTTGTCTCCTTGAACTCGTACCGTAGATATAGCAGAAAGGGGGATTATTCCTTTTGAATACTTCTCCTGTATTGGTTAGAGGAAAAGATACACAGAGAAGACACATCAAAAAATAGAATGGCATGGTATTTATAAGTGCTACTCTTTCATAATCTCAATCTAAATTTTTAAAAATTACATACAAACAGCATATATCCTCATATACACTTTATACCCCAGAAAGGAAAATATTAAGTATCTCTTCCAAGTGAAATGTCTTTTCAATTTTCTCTTCATCTGCAATTAGGCAATGAATCACACACATTACAAACAACCATTCTAGAATAGTAATACATCGTTCTGAAAAGCAGCAGTGTGTTCTCTGAAGAGAGTCTGGTCAAAATGATTTTATGGTGTTTGCAGGCATCTGCTGGCCATTACAGGTACTGTAACTAAACCATTTCAAAACAATTTGCTACACACTGTGAGCAAGAATATTATCTAAGAAACCAGACTATTGGATTCTATCAATTAACCCTATTATTCAACGCTCTGATGATGAAGATCTTAATCTCACACTGCATCACTTTTTAGTCTCCAGGGGCCAAAGAATAAAAAGATAAGGATTCAGCTGTTTGCAATAGGTATATTCATATTAAAATTTTGAAGGTCGTTCCTAAGACTCTCAGTGACTTTCTCAGGCTGTGCTTTCCTGGACCATCCTAAACCATTTGGCATAATAATCATCCCACAATTTCAACTACTTCCCGACAATGTAATATTGACTAGGCCCTGTGTTGGAAAGAAAAATTCAAAGAGTAGTTTTACATTCACATTCAAATAGCCGCAAAAAGAAAAACAAACTAACCTGAGAGACAAGTTTAAAAGTGAGTAAAAACTATGGGAAATAAAGAGTATAAAGATGAGAATTCTCAGTTCTACTTACAAAAAAGCAGACATATTTTCACAGAAATAGTGACATCTGAACCTGACTTTAAGAAACCTTGCTGCTGCTGCTGCTGCTAAGTCACTTCGGTCGTGTCCAACTCTGTGTGTGTGGGTTGCCATTTCCTTCTCCAATGCAGGAAAGTGAAAAGTGAAAGTGAAGTTGCTCAGTCATGTCCGACTCTTAGTGACCGCATGGACTGCAGCCCACCAGGCTCCTCCTTCTATGGGATTTTCCAGGCAAGAGTGCTGGAGTGGGGTGCCATTGCCTTCTCCATAAGAAACCTTAAGTTAACCAAATAGATAAGTGAGGAGGTGGGGGGGGTGGGTGAGGCTGGTGGCGGATCCTGCCTGGAAAGGTTGAGTAATAGAGGTGTCAAGTAGAGATGTAAGAGGAACTGCAGTGTAGAATCAAAAGAGATGAAATAGAAAACACCCATCAAGGCCACATTATGAAAGGTGTTGAGTATCAAAAGAAGCTGGACACAGATGAGGCTGAAAATACAAATCAAGGTCACATTACAAAATATCTTGGGTGTCAAGAGAGTTTGGACACAGCTTAATAAGGTTTCTTCTACAGTTCTCTTCCAGCATCCATGGAAGCATTACTTTTGAGTCAAGTCCCAAGGATCTGAAACAACGGGTTAGGCAAAGAACGTACTAAGTCATTCCATGCAAAGCACAAGTGTCATGTTCATATTCCTCCCAGCAGCAAACTCCAGCCATACATAGCAGATGAGTAAAAGACAGCTGCTGTGAGCAGTAAGGCGGATCTACTGGGAGGTCTCTCCTCTGCCAGTTGAGGATATACATTATATTCTCATGGTATTCCCTCTTAGTTATCTGACAGTTTCCTCTTCTCCGCTGTCTTCCTCTATCCCCGATCCCTGACTTCACGTATCCATCAAAACCCTATTCATCTTTAATGCCATCTGCAATAACAGTGCCTTGAAGATGTTCCTTTGTACTCTCAAGCAGCCAAAATCAAGGCAGATATTTGAACTGTGTGATTCAGGAATATGAGGAGGTAACTTCCTAGAAAAAGGAGAGGGATGTCAAGGAATAAGTACTTACAGAATAACTTTTTCTTCTTATTTTCCATTTTGGGGGTTTTAGCTTCTCTTCCTAAGGGAAAAAAATCCCTTCTTACTATTTCAACTACCAATTTTATGAGGAGAATTCTAAAATCTGTCTCTTCCTCTATTCCTTGTCTATTTCTATCCATTCCACTCCCATATTTTTGCATCATCCATGGTACCTCTAACTGTCCCATAAGCACCTCAGACTCTAAAACTGAATTATCTTCATCTATAATGGTCTATTAAGATATCACTTATTGGTCAATCAGTCTTCAGCAGAATAGCCTTAGACTTGGGCTGCTCTTCTGCACCCACATGACTTGGGACTCCCCTATAGCTACAGTGTCAACTTGCTCCCCGCCACTTCCTGATCCTTTAGTCACATGAGCCTTCTTGAAGCTCCTTGACACATCACGGTTCTGCTCAATCCAGTGACACACACACTCTGTTCTGCAAGGCACCACTTGACAGAGCAATCTTCACATACTTACTGCTTCCACTTCTTTTCCTGTTTCAGCATACGAAAGTGAAGTTGCTCAGTCGTGTCCGACTCTATGCGACCCTGTGGACTGTAGCCCACCAAGCTCCTCCATCCATGGGATTCTCCAGGCAAGAATACTGGAGTGGGTTGCCATTTCCTCCTCCAGGGGATCTTCCTGACCCAGGGATTGAACCCAGGTCTCTCACATTACAGGGAGACGCATTAACCTCTGAGCCACCAAGGAATTTATATTCCTGAAAAAAGTCCTCCAAGTCGGCTTTTCTCTCAGGCCCCTCATCCTGACCCAGGAAGAAAGCCTTAATTTAAGAGGAACCTGTACTCTTCCTCTATAACAATTACTAACTCTAATTTAAATGATGATCTTTATATTTACTTGTGATCATCTGATTAATACAGTCTTTCTAAACTGACTGTGCATCATAGTTTGATTTCCTTCATCACCTTTCACATAATCAGTATTGTATATTTTCTGAATGAATGAATCTTATGCCCAATCACAATTATACAAACTCTGACAGCTCATTTTTAGTATTTTTCTAAATTTATTTTTTAATACTTCCACTGGCCTATATAGCCTACATCCTGATAAATTAATGCCTGATTTACTTCACACTCTCCTGATTTGCTTCCCTACTTTCAGCTAGTGTTCCTTCTCACTTTTCCTGCATATTATTGTTCAAATGCCAGAGTTGGAGAGAATAAAGGAAAGATTCATGAAGATGAACAAGATGGGCCTTGAAGTTTGCACAGGATTTTCATGGACTGTAATATCTAATGGATTCAGAGGGAAGAGCAAAACCAGATAGGTGAGACTGCATGAAAAGATATGCCCAAGTTTTTCACAGTTGTACCCTGATACTGTTGAAAAAAGTCCCTGCACAGACAGACATGACATGACTGGTTTAGCAAAGAAAAATTCAATAAATACAGGCAGGTACCAAGCTGTACTGGAACTACGAAGGGCTCTAGGAATTGATAGGAGGGAGAGACTGTCTCTCCACTGTCAGGCAGCCTGAGAGATGTGAAGGGGCCCAGCACCCTTGGAACAGTGGAAGGGTCTATCTGACTGTAAGTTTGTACTGGCTAAGACCAGATAATGAATTCAGAGTATTCAAAAGCATTTATCACTTCTAGGTGGTCAATTCTCAAGTTGCAGTTTGCCTAAGAATTAGAGGAGTTTATAAAATACATATCTCTAATGGGATAATTATTTATTGAATAAAATTTTACCATTAACCAATTTTTCAGTAGAGAAAAGTCAAGTGGCATTGTAGGGAAACACACAGGAATTTTTAAAAGATTTTCCTTCCACTAAATCTCTTCAGAGAATTTTTTTTTTAATTCCTTAAAAGTATAACAACTCACCCCCATATCTACAATAATGTTTAACAGGTCAGTACTTATGGAAGAGTAATAGAAAAATGATTCCCCCAGAAGTGATCAAAATGTACTTAAGAAGCAAAGTACTATGTCACTTGAACTTTAGGAAGCTGCAGTTTCTCTAAAGGCTCATTTATAACTATTATGAATTATCAAGATCAATCTCGAAATTTTTTAACACTATAGAGGTGACTTTACATTTCTCTCCCAGCACACGATAAAAGACAATACAGAGGGGAAAAAAAAAGAAAACTCAATGACACCAGGCTCAAAATGACTGCGTTTTTCAGAGTGTAAAATTTTCCTGAAGGAAAGAAATTCTAAAGCATCCCCAGAGCCTATAACACACAGATATTTAGGTCAAGTTTGTCATTTATCTACCACTTGCAGACAATGAAAGGACCACGGGGCAATTCTGCCCACAGCTGAGTGAGAGGAGGGTGAGTCAGATCTCTTGGCAGGTGACAAGATATCAAACCTGCTGGGATGATGCCATTTTCAGTAATACAATTGAAAAGGCCTTGCTGAGACATGATTGAGTGGCACTGAGAAAAGCAGAAGAAAACTAAGGGAATAGGCAACTCTGCAAACTACCTCCTGAAAGCCTGGCCACATGCCCCTCAAGTCTGTATTTAAACACTGGAAGGGGCTTCCCTGGTGGGTCAGTGATGAAGAATCTGCCTGCCAATGCAGGAGACACGGATTCGATGCCTGGCCCAGGAAGATCTCACATGTCACAGAGCAATTGAGTTCGTGTGCCACAACTAGTGACCCTGTGCTCAATAGCCCTGGAGCTACAACTAGTGAGCTCAAGTGCCACAACTGCTGAAGCCCACATGCCCTAGAGCCCATGCTCCACAACATGAGAAGCGACCACAACAGAAGCCTGCACACTGCAACAAACGTCCACTACAGTGAAATCTAAATTCTTAAAAAAAAAAAAAAGAACACCGAAAGACCCAACTCATAGGTGCTCAGGACAATGAAAACTCCACACCCAGTTGAGATGGCAGCTATGGCCCCACCTGTGCCCTCTTTTCATTGGCCTTACAATCCTCTCTTCCCAGTCCACCAATCCAGCCCTTCAGCTAGAAGGGTCACAACATCTTTTAGGAAACACCTAATCTAGTGGTCTTAGGGTTCTTTTGCCAACATGACACCAATCATCTGAATAGTAAAGGAACAAAACGCCATAGGAAACAATTTAACATTTTTAAAAATTTTAATGTGAAGCTAAAGAATTTGTAATATATATATATGTGTGTGTGTGTGTGTGTGTGTGTGTGTGTGTATACACACATATATGTATATATTGGCCGTACCACACAGCTTAGAATCTCAGTTCCCCAACCATGGATCAAACCCAGGCCCTTGGCATTGACAGCATGGAATCCAAAACACAGGACCACCATAGAAATCCCTATAATAATTTATCATAATTTTTTTTTCTCTATTTCAAGCCAAGGCTGCATCATCTTTATTGCATCAACATGGGTAGGTGCTCATCTTTTCAATGCAGTTGAGATGAGCTTTTAAAGGACAGAATGAATCTGGTTGGTCAGAGATACTAGACATTCTCTCCCTCAGAAGGGGATAATGAGCCTGATTGACAGGGAAGCCTGCCTCACTTCTGAACAGTTTCCTTCCTCATTTCAAGCAAATCAGAGAAGGGTACAGGTGATAAAGAAAACCAGGGGTGAGATTGCATCAGGTACAGAGAGTACATTATAACCACCCCATGTTACAGAAACTGCCTGGATATTCAAATCAACAAGCAAACTAAAAACAGAAGCTAAGGTAGAAAACTAGCATTTACAAGTATTCATCTCATCATCCTGCAAACATTAAAGAGGTATGTTTAAACCTACTTGATGGTTTATAGTAATCCCTGCAAAGTAAAGCCAATGAACTCTTGTCTAAACTTCCTACTATCCTTTGTGTTTTAGCATGCAGTGTGTATTACTTGGAGAAGGCACTGGCACCCCACTCCAGTACTCTTGCCTGGAAAATCCCATGGACGGAGGAGCCTGGTAGGCTGTAGTCCATGGGGTCGCTGAGAGTTGGACATGACTCAGTGACTTCACTTTCACTTTTCACTTTCATGCACTGGAGAAGGAAATGGCAACCCACTCCAGTGTTCTTGCCTGGAGAATCCGAGGGACAGCGCGGAGCCTGGTGGGCTGCCGTCTATGGGGTTGCACAGAGTCGGACACGACTGAAGCAACTTAACAACAGCAGCAGCAGCAGTGTATTACTTTCTTTCTAAAAGCTTATGCTCTTCATCCTGTAGCGCCTGAAGAACCGATATATGAAAAGGAATCTACCTCAATGTTCAAGCCAGAAATAACACCAATATAAGGCAATGAAAAATCTCTAATGAGAAGATGATGTTAGGTTATAAATTTTAAATAAGAGAATGTGGTTAACTGTTTGTATATTAAAAGAATGTACAGTTTAGATTATAAAATTATATGATTTTGACTAACAAAAAAATCAGTTATATTTACCAGTACCAACTTTTTATTTAAGGAAATTTTCAAACACATAGAAGTTGAAAGATTAGTACAATGAACATTCATAACCTCTACCTCAATTTGACATTTGTTAACATTGCAACTTTTTTTTTTACCTAACTATGCATGTGTGCATATACATATACATCTATAATATAAAAATATACTTATATATAAAGTATATGTAGAGAGGTAAATTTGAGACATTTTCAGGTTTCATGACACTTCACTCCAAAATATCTCAGTCTACAGCTCTTAAGAATAAAGACATTCTCATACCTAATGAAGAAGCACCTGATGAAAACAGTACATGTCATTAAGATTCAACTGCTTAAAGAATACATTTTAAGCCCTTGCACTTTAAAATTTTCAATGAGCTGGAACTCCAAACCCAACCTTCTCAGCTTCATCAGCCATTAGTCTCCTTCACATACACTATTTTCCCATCAAAGAATCTGGGCAACTCATTCTATCAGCTATTAAGTCCTGTTCTTTCTGTTTACTCTATGTACAAACTCCTCTTTCTTCAAAACTCATGGCCATTAGAAATCTAGTGCAAGAAGCATTCTTTGGTTCCTTCATAGCCCTTCTAGGGAACAAAGTAACTTCTTCTTTGTGGTATTGTTTTCTAAACATTCTTAGTGCTACCTAAAATAAAGGCAATTTCTTATATATCTGTATATCATCTATAGCAATTCTAGTAGTTTGCAGGAGATTCTCCACAAATAATTGTTAGATACATTAAGTTTTTAAAAATCTCAATTTTATGTACCACGAAAAAGTTAACCTATGAAAAGAGTTAAGTGTTTTACCCTATGCAAATTCTTTTCATCTTGATAATCTAACACCTAAAGACCAAATCATGTGCTTAGTTTATTGAAATAAATTCAGCACACACAGGACAATCTTTTAAAACTGTAAAACATACTTACCTTATCATTATTGTAATAAGAAATGCTAAGGCCATCAAATTTCACCCATCTCTTCTGAAACATGCGTTTTCTGTAAAACACATGAAATTGTCATTTCACATTTTTAAGAACCATGAACTTGGATTTTAAATGCATTTGTAACATAACTGTGTTTCAGTACATTCCCATTTGCTGCTGTTAAAACAGTGAAGAAAACAATAGGCTGTGACGATGCAGTTTAGGCCATGGTACAAAGGAAAGACAATGCATACAATGACACTTTCTAATCAGTTGACCTAGGTGTTTTTAAAAAGGATACTTCTAACAGGGTCAGCATTTTTCACCCTGTAACTTACAGCGTCATCCCCACACCTATAAGGTTAAGTGGAAAACAAAGTGTGGACAAAAATACGATCATCACATCATATCCTTTCAAGGGAGAATCCCTTAATGAAAGCATTGATAATAAGAATTTTTATCTTTCATTAAGATTATAACATTTTATCTTAGCTTTTAAATCTCTGCTTTGGAGCATTAATAATGTTTTGCTAAAATAACAAAGCTTTGTCAATTGGATTTACATAGATATATTTAATTCTGATCAAATAAGCTGAAAAGGGCCTATCTAAATATAGAAAATCATTTGCAATCATCCAAAATTCGCTGAAACATTAACATTTTGAGAAAAAGAGCCATATGAAAGGCAAATGCAGTTTGAAATGGTTGTTGACTCGAGAAGCAAAGCAAAATTATGTCATCATATGTTCTCTATTTAGGCATAAAGGAGAAAAAAAAAATCATCCTGACTATATAAGGGAAAACTGAAGACCCACTTCTACTTGGGCTTGTTTTTGTTTTTCAGTCCCTTTCACCAAAGTCAGACAGTCCTAAAGGTTTTGACTGTCTATTCTCTACATGACTCAGCGTGAACTGACACAGTCAAGATACCTTTGGCCTTTATCACAGATAATATACAAAAACTAACTTCCTATTTTAAAAGTCATCTCTAAACTAAGTGGATAACCAGCTCTACCTTTTCCTTTTGCAGTTTTCTAACACATTTAAGTTAAAGAAATTGTATAACTTTCTGTGGTTTTCAGAAGATTTAAAGATAGAAAAAGCACTTCACAAAGTGTGGAGAACTTGTCTTCCGGGCTACTTCCTGAGCCCACACACTTGTTACTCTAATGAAATACAGCAAGCCGCCCACGTTGATGGTTAGCCAAATTATTCTTCTTAGATAAAATTAGAGCAAATTGATCTGAGAGAAATTTCAAAATCCATTGGTGTGAATAACATTGTCACATATAAGCGTAAGACTATGACAAGACCTTAAAATTATATAACCACAACCAACTACCTTGTTCTTTCCGGCTTATTCCCTCAACCTTCTGCTGCTTTTTAACTTCTCTTGGTGTGCCATGTGTTCTCTTAACCTTGCAACATCCAGCAGTGTTGGTTTTTACTTTCTTCACAGACCCAAGGGTTCCTCAAATTCCCAGCATTAAGAGTTACAAGGTAAAGAGTTACTAAGCAAATACACAATAATTATACATTTTAGCTCATTTCATGTTGATCTGTCACACTTAAAGGCAGGTAACTAGACACCCTCCCTCCCACACAATCTCAACACTAATTCAAGAAATCAAGATTTTGTGTCAGGCGTCTGCCCATCTTACATGCTGAACAGCAGTAAACTAGAGACGGCAATGGCACCCCACTCCAGTACTCTTGCCTGGAAAATCCCATGGGTGGAGAAGCCTGGTAGGCTGCAGTCCATGGGGTCGCAAAGAGTTGGACACGACTGAGTGACTTCACTTTCACTTTTCACTTTCATGCATTAGAGAAGGAAATGGCAACCCACTCTGGTGTTCTTGCCTGGAGAATCCCAGGGACGGGGGAGCCTGGTGGGCTGGTGTCTATGGGGTCGCACAGAGTCGGACACGACTGAAGCGACTTAGCAGCAGCAGAGTTCAGTAGTGCATATAATCTCCCATTTTAGGATAAAAATAATCAACATCTGTAGGAGATAAAGGCCTTAGGACCTTTCATTACGCCTCTAATTCATTGGCTAACTACTCCTTATCTTTCAGAGTTCCACTTAACCACCCACACAGACATTCCCCCGCTGAGAACCAATCCAAAGCAAATCACAAAGTTATTCTCTGAAAGCACCCTCTCCTTTTCCTCATAGCACTTAACACAGTCTGTAGTTATGTTTGTTGAGTTGCTTAATGTCTGTCTCCCACACCAGTCCTTACTCTTTACAAGGATAAACTCCAAGCATACTTTATTCTCTACTATATGATCAGCAACTAACACAGAGACAAATATGGCACTAAAAAAGAATCTGTTGAATAAAAAGCGACATGATTAAGCAAATGTCCCCTTAGCAAAACAGCAAGATGACAAGTAAAACCTCAACTGACCAGCACTCAGATAATCAGTGTATTTTAAAAGAAAGGCTGGCAGAAGGCAAGAAAACTTCTGAAACCTCAGAGTTAGATTCAGAGTTTCAAAAGCTGCCAAAGCACAGAGTAAAAAGAGTTAAGAACCTAATTTACCCTCTTTAAGATTGTTTAGTTGCAGTCACTTGGACTTAAAATTTTCTTAGAATTCCATTAGCATCTGGACAGACAGTTTGAGGTCTGAGGCATCATCCAGGAAAATGAGTAGGGGAAGAGGGAGGGCAAACAGCTCAGAGATCAGAGATGCTACCACATGCCTAGCTACATTTCTCCTCTTAGGCACTGACTACAAAGAACACACTTAATACTTGGCTTTCTGAAGAAAGTCTCTGAAGAAAGTCAACCAAAACCTCGGATTCTTGAGAGACTCAACTCATAAGATACTCCAACCAGTTTGATTTTCTCAGCTACCAGGTGACTATTGCATGGGTTCAACCATTTTAACCCAATATTTATTTTTTACCTTTTTATTTTGTATTAGGGTATAGCTGACTAACAATGTTATGGTAGTTTCAGGTGAACAACAAAGGGACTCAGCCATACATATACATATAACCATTCTCCCCCAAACTCCCCTCCCATCCAGGCTGCCACATAACATTCAGCAGAGTCCCATGTGCTATAGTCCCATGTGCTATATAGTAGGTCCTTGTTGGTAATCCCTTTCAAATACAGCAGTGCATACATGTCCATTTCAAACTTTCTAACTATGCCTTTCTCCCACTAGCCATAAGTTCACAAAACATGAATTTTTAATTTATATAAATGACACGGTGCTATAGATCTCATTGTTTCTCACTGTTTTTCACTTAGCACTATGTTTTTAAGATGCTGTGAGATGTGTCTCTAAAGGATTAGATATGTCTCTAATCCTTTGCTTCTAATTGCTGCTGTACTACACAGTATAAAGGTTAAATCTGTCTAATAAGCTATGGAAGATCAGGTAAATAAGACAAATCCCAGCCCACAATGAAATGGAATGAGTGTGTGGCAGCTGAAAAATCAACTGTTCTGTAGTTGAAGACAGCCACTTTGCAATCCTACCACTGAAACATTACTTCTGCTATCATTCATTCATCCAGCCAGGCATCAAATCTGTGGGTACCTATTCTGTGGACACTGTCTTCCAACCATACTGTCTCCTCTCTCTAGATTCTTTTTTGTCTTGCGGGCTTCCCGTATGCCAAGAAAATGCTGCCTGCTCCTCATATGGCTGGCTTGTCCTTGAGATCTCAGCTCAAAAGTCATTCCCTTAAGTGGCCACCACTGAGTAACACAAATCCTTCAGGTTCCTTTGGCCTTTTGCTCCATTTCTTTACTTAATGGCACTTAGGAGAATTTTCAATTATACATTTATTCTGTGTCCTCCATCTCCCATACTATTCAATAGATACAGAGATTCTTGAGCACAGAAACCATGTTTTTTTAATCAATGTAAAACCAATGGCTACCAGTTTTTAGCATATAAAATATGGGCAATATCTAGTGCATAGAATAACAAATAAATGTATTTCTCTTGTAAGAGGCTTCCTCAAATTCTCATTTTATGGATAGAGAAAATAAATTACTAACTAAACCACTTTATCCTTAATTTCTTTTTTTGTTTTTTTCAAATACTAAAGATCAGATTTTTCTGACAAAAACTTTGTAATTCATCAATATTTCCATGTAATTTTAAAACACATTTCACAGTTACATCTTTTTAAAATATAGTCTTTAAGGTATGTCCATTTTGTATCTTCCTATTTAAAGATGAAAATTAATAAATGTTTCTAAAATTACACATATAATCTATTTTACTCATTAAATGTGTCAACATTAAATTAGCTATTTTCTGCATGTGAACTTCAATACTAAATTCTACCAACTGGTTAAAGATAAGAACTTGTACTTAGATACTATCTCACAATATAACTCCCCTTTCTGCCAAATGGACACTTGGATTTGAACTGGCAAACTCTGAAATTTAATCAAAATTTCAACTGCATAAAAGGGAGAGCTTAAGATGCACTATGTTTCTAAATGTCAATACAATTTTAAATTTAAAAAGAAAGTTATGAATAGTTGATTTTTAAGAATTATCTTTTTGTGTAAGAATTAAATATTTCTCATATATTTATAAAAGTCTACTTAATATCCAGCAACTAATTCCAGGGTAAGTATGTAAAATTAATCTATTACAGACAATTAGAGGTTGCTAAAGTACTTTAAAAGCTTTCTCTAACATAACTTATACCTTTCCCTTAAATTTCAATTAACAATTTATTTAGTAAATGTTGAAAAAGACAAGATATAAAAACAATGTCACTTTAGTCTGTGTTCCTACCATCACATGACACAAATTATATCTGAAATACTGATAATTTACACACAGATTTTAAAACCTCAGTCAATAAAGAACTTATTTGGCACAATAATCTTAAAAATAGCAAACACTTATATAGTGCTTCGTTCTAGACACTGTAGCAAGCTATACATAAATATTAATTCATTTAATCCTCCAAACAACCATAAGAGGCAAAAATATTCCCATTTTACAGATGAAGGCACTGAAGGACTGGCAGGTTAAATAATTTGTCCAAGTCACACAATTAATAAAGATCATTTCTATGAAGAAAATTCAAGTAGTCTGGTCCCTAAGTCTGTGCTCATAACAACTACACAAAGCAGATGCTGGTACATTTTTACAGCAAAGAATCTTCATATTTCTTCAGGTCGCAGTAACATTTGACCTCCACCCATTTGATATTTGAGTTCAATTCTGCAAAGTACATCAGAATTCCTTCAGGAAAATAGGTTAAAGCAGACAAGAAAACTATTAGCCTAGGTTTTATACTATTTTGTTGTTAGAATCCTAAAGGAAAACATTGCTTTGAGAAGTTTTTTTTACAATAATTTATAAGGTAGTTGCAGTGTTATTGATTTCTATAAGCTCTTCCCTTGAGTTCTGGTAGGGCAGCTGGTGTACAGTTTCAATTGCTATCTTAAATACAGTCTCGCCACCTGGTGTTGGTTTTGTTGTCTCAAAAACTATTTTTAAAGTTCTTTTTAAACAACCGTGTATATACAAACAATTAATTTTCTATGAAGTACTTACATAAAGGCACTCCTATTTAATTTTAATCTGAAGTGCCAGAAAGGTTTTTATTTTTTTAATGTATCTTTTAACTCTTTAAAAATTGGATCAGTATGCTAACCAATGACATTAAAGTGGTAAAGGCTACCAAATTGTCATCTTTAAATATCACACAACTGAAAAGTAACTAAGTCAAAATGTATGAATTTTATTACTCATCACAAACATACTTCTCAATTATTTCAAAAATATCTAAGAAAAAGATATCATAAATATGCTGTTTCAGATTCACCTGCCTTATTTACATAATACTGAAGAAGCCTATGCATATTTTATCTTATTTTCTACTCTAACCCTAACTAGACTCAATATTTTTTGTACAATTTCCAAAAATCCAGATTTTTATTTAACTACTCTTTTTTAATTTAGCTAATCATTTTATGTCATAGCTCTTAAGTACGAAGCTTTCAAATCCTGCAGTATTAGTATAAAGTATTTTATAGATACCCATCCAAGGAATTATAATATTTCTATAAATATTCAGCACTTTTCTATTCTAGAGTGTATTTCTAAAATGCATGTCTTCACGTTTAAGCAAACCAAAATGATTGTTTCCAAGATAATATGAAACAAAATGCTGCTGCTGCTAAGTCACTTCAGTCGTGTTTGACTCTGTGTGACCCCATGGACGGCAGCCCACCAGGCTCCACCATCCCCGGGACTCTCCAGCCAAGAACACTGGAGTGGGTTACCAATGCCTTCTCCAATGCATGAAAGTGAAATGTGAAAGTGAAGTCAGTCAGTCGTGTCCGACTCTTTGCGATCCCATGGACTGCAGCCTACCAGGCTCCTCCATCCATGGGATTTGCCAGGCAAGAGTACTGGAGTGGGGTGCCATTGCCTTCTCCGATGAACCAAAATGAGTTGAGACCAAAAAAAAAAAAAAAATCCCAGCTTCCATCTCTGCTTTAAATGAGGAAAAAACAAATTTTAACGTAAAATCTCAAGTGCCAAAAGGACTTGTAGAAGTCAATGATAAAGGATGAATTTCAATATGTGACTCACAATTTTGATAACATTTACAAAGAGTTTTGTTCTTACATGACATGGTATATGTAAAACTATGCTAAAAGACTCAGACCTCTCTATTTTATGGAGTCATACTCTGTAAAAATAAATAAATAAAACAACTGAACAGCTTCTAGCTAAGATGACCACTTAAAAGTTTGCATTTATCTCTACTTCTCCTAAAATCTCAAAAGATGAAAAAAACAAATAAAAATAAATACCCACAAACTAACAGTGAACAGAGATGTAAAGAACAGTATCAGGAAATCAGGAAAGCACAAGAAGGGATGGAACCAACTCAGGAGGTTTCAGGGAGCTGACTGCTGAGCCTGCAACAGATCAAATTGAAGGGAAAATGAGTTTACTCACAAAATTTCAGAGTCTCAGGAGATACACGTACAAGTGACTCTAGAAGTGACTCCAAAGGAAGGGCAGGTGGCTGAGAATCAGAAGCTTTGTGGAAATGCAATTGACCTTACATTTTTATGTGTGGGATACAGAGGTTCTGAGAAACTGAGTCACATAGGAAAAGAGCAATAGCCTGACAATTCTAATTTCTGTCTGATTCCAACATTCTCATTCACTTTGCTAGCTAGACTGACTGAAGCAGTTATGCTATTTTAATAAACACTAAAACTAACAATTTTCTCCTCAAACTACAGATAAAATTGGGAAACTTTTTATTTGCTTGGCACATTCTTCACAAGGGATGTGTGGTTTGAGAAATGGCCAACTAGTTTTCCACTATAAAAAAATACTTTTTGTCAGAGACTTAAGATTCAACTTCAAGTTCAAAAGGTGTGGGCTTCCCTGATAACTCAATTGGTAAAGAATCTGCCTGCAATGCAGGAGACCCCCGGTTTGATTCGGGAAGATCCGCTGGAAAGGGATAGGCTACCCATTCCAGTATTCTTGGGCTTCCCTTGTGGCTGAGCTGGTACAGAATCCACCCGCAAGCGGAGACCTGTGTTCAGTCCCTGGGTTGGGAAGATCCCCTGGAGAAGGGAAAGGCTACCCACTCCAGTATTCTGGCCTAGAGAACTCCATGGACTAGTCCATGGGGACACAAAGAGTCGACCATGACTGAATGACTTTCACTTTCACTCTGGTCAGAGACCTGTCAATTTTCCATTACATCTGCTTTTCACTGAAAAGGCTGACTACAGGACAGCATGCTGGGGAGGCTGGAGGTCTTTACCCACTACAGAGCAGGTAGACACTCACTCCACAGCAGCAGCCTTGGGGACTCTGGGCACTGTCCGGGAAGTCAGCACTGACAAAGGAACCTACAGTATAAGCTCCAATATCCTCCAAATCCTGAGTTACTGGTTTCCAAGTGATCCCTCAACCACTGCTTGGGATTTGCCTTTTTTGATATTTGATCTCTGGCTTTTTCACTTTCCCTAGTTCTGTGTTCAACCTGGACATGTAATTCTCTGCCTGATTTTCCCTCCTGATCCTAGAGCCTAATTGTTTCTTCCATAAAATAACTTCAACTAATCCCTCTATTTATCTCATAGACTTCAGGACATCCAGATATCACCCATATCAGTGCCTTTTCACTCCCTCTAGTCTGGAAAGTACTTCAGCTAAAAATGCCAGTTAAAATGGTTTTAACTGGCATTTTCCAAAGGTCACTGAGCTGGTATTCCTCCTCCCGAGATGATCTTTGAAGAAATGTTTTCTCAGCCCCTCTGTAACCTCATGATTCTATATACTTTGTGGACCTTTCTGTACCAACTGTTATACTTTGTCTTTTGAGTTTATCTTTCTTTGTAATTTTTTCTGCCTTCAGAGGAAGACACAAAAAAGACATGGAACACATTTTGCTCATTGTATTCTTCCATAATTTAAGTGTATTACATTCACACATTGCTGTATTAGCCTTAAATGTTCAGCTCCTGCTGCCCCAGACTCAGATTTCTACACAATGCTTCTCTATAGTTAAAAAATTAATAATTTTTAAAGAAGAATTAAGCCTGGTGTGCTGCAGATAGATCAGGGAGTCGCAAAGAGTCAGACACGACTTACTGACTGAACACCAACAACAAGAAAACAAAGTTCTTAAACATCTTGGCAAATAAAATGTAAATTCCTTGAGATACATTGTAGTTGTTTATAAATATGCTTGGTGCATATTTGTATACCAAGTACTGAACACACAAACATCCTAGGGAACAACAGGTTAAGAAGTCAAATGGGTTTTCTAATTGCAGATATTCTTGGATATTTCAATTGTGCTTCTCCCAGAAGCACATTCAACCATGTTTCTCTTTTCTTTATACCAATTCACAGGCCTCTTCCTCTGAGTTCTATATTCAGGAAATTTTGTAATAAATTCTATCCAGTCTTCCATATTTGCATCTACTCAGACTTACTGAAAAGCCTGAGCTTATGAGTTACAAATAGGAAAGAGGAAGGAAAGAGACTTGGTATTTTATCCTCAAAACCAGTAGGTTTTTTTTTTTTTTAAAGCATGAGATTATTTTTCATTTGCTTGACTTGTTTGAAACACTAATAAACAGGCCCAAGTTCAACATTTTACTAACTTTTTTTCATTTATTTTTTAAAACCAATATAAATCTATAATTAGTTCACTCAAATATTTAAATAAATTTTCATACTTTAAGCTCATCTGGAAGTGTTTCCATATTTCTCTAGTTGCATGGTGTTATACAATTATTTTCTTACTAAATATTGGGCAGTTTACACATACTTTGTGTTGATTCAGAACTGGCATTTCCATTTCAAAGCAAACAGACACTCAATCGTGTAAAATAAATCCAGATTATGAATTTGATTACTTTGTTTAATGTCACTCATGACTGAGGACAGTTTCAAACATTACTTGGAGAAGGATAACTGAGTATGGCTATTATTTGCTTTAAACTGTGTTCTGACAACACTTGTACTTGTCTTAAGGGATTAAACAGAATTTCAATAAGCACACTGAGAGTCCACTGCTCTGCTGATGTACACCAGCATTATCAATAGAATAGGTAGATTTCCAATCATTACAGTGTTTGGAGTTTAGTTTTTATTACATTACGATAAATTTTTTTAAAAAATAGATGTTTTAGGAAAACTGAAAAGAAATGATGTCTAGCACTAGGTTTTTTTCACTAATTCATCCAACAACAAACACTGAGTTATCTCCCACTGCCAGGCAACCTTCCAGCTGCTGAGGATACTGCAGCAAACAAAACCCAACAGAGATAAGTGTCCCCACGGAGCACTTATGAATTAAATAAATGCTCGTGTATGAGCGATGAGAAAAACAAAGCAGTTAAGGGAGTGATGGGGTGGTTGGAGAGGGTGAAGTGATAATATAAACTTTAGTGTCAGGGCCTCAATGCAAAGGAGACTTTAGAGCAAGACCTTGAGGAAGGTAAGGTATAAGCCATGTTGTTCTCTGGCTATAAGCACACAGGGCTGAAAGAACAAGTGGATAGCCCCTCAACAAGTGGATAGCCCCTCAAAGAGGGATTCTGCTTCTGATTAGATCTAGACTTGACAGAATAATAAAGCAGCTTTCCCCTTCTGTAATCTAGGTTATAATTTTCAGCATGGGGCCCAAGGGAGATGGAGGAAGCTGGTAAGAGCTTTCAGCCACACCGTTGAATCAGTTTTACACTCTTATGTCCCACAAGCCAAACATGGCCCATTAGATGTGTTTATAAATAAAGTTTCATTGAAACACAGCCTCATTCATCAGTTTACACCTTCTCTGCAGCTGCTTTCATGTTCCAGTGGCTGAGTTACTGAACTCCCACAGACATCATATGGCTATAAAGATTAAAGTACGTATTACCTGAGCTTTCACGGAAAAAGGTTGCTAATACTTTCTCTACAGAATTTAGAACACCATCAAAATCACTGCCACCTGCACCAAACAGATGTGTGGCCATGAGATAAAGCCCAGCACCCTCTGCGTAAGCAATGGATAGGCATCATTTTGTCTGAGTAATGAGCATCAAACGCTCTCACCACAGCCTACAGAGTCTAATTAGAAAAAGAAAAAATGGAAATTCTACTTGTGGTCTAATAAACACAGGCTTCTTGGCCAATTACACATATTTCTCTTAAGCTTCAGTAATATAATCATAGAGAAGAGCTTTCAAATTTCTTGGTGATGTAACAAGCTCCTTTGTTTACTTTCCTAGCTGCATCCTGGTCTACTGGAAAAAGACTCTCAAGTCAGAAAACTCAATTATTTTCCCTAAAATGGAAAAATAAAAATTTCAAAAAATTACATCCTCTAACCTTAGGCTGGTTCAGAATAGAAAGGATGAAAGTCAGAGTTCTGATAAAGAGAAACATAACGTTCTAACTGTCCCAGAGGTGACCAGTTAATGGTGAAGCTTTCTCAGGTGCCTAGAGCATAACTGTACTAACCCTGTAGACCAAGGTGCCATCAGAGATCACACAGGAAATCGCAGCTGCTGGGGGCTCTGTAAGAGTTTGCTAAATCTTCCAGTGATGCTTAGAGAGGTCTGGGATCTCCCTAATATTTAAGTTCTACAGAAATGAGAGATCTGAGACTATTCCAGCTCACTGCTTCATTCCACCGGTGTGTATATTTGAGTAATGACTCATACCTTTGCAATCTGACTATGCATTTACCAATAATATTGATGATTGATGAAAACAGACACATTTGACTATTTTGTCATGCAAATGGAACCAGAAAGGTGACAAAAATACCTGATACTAAGAAGTAGTCTGCTTCGTTTAGTCTATATCTGATTTGCTGAAATATTAACTATATCACTACTAACCACAAAAGTGCTTAGCATTTTTTTTCTTTCTTAAGAAATATTATTTCTTCTCCCATTAGTCAACTAATTCTTCTTCTGGTAATTTTTTTTTGCTAATAAAATTTATTTTAGGTGAAAACAATGCTTTCTAGAAATGATGCATCTTTTCAAGGGAAGAGTAGAGATAACCAGCACAACGTAAGGACGCATACCACACCAGCTTAAACAGGAGAGACTTCAGTTCAGTTCAGTTGTTCAGTAATGTCCAACTATTGGCAACCCCTTGAACCACAGCACACCAGGCCTCCCTGTCCATCACCAACTCCCAGAGTTTACCCAAACCCAAGTCCACTGAGTCGGTGATGCCATCCAACCATCTCATCCTCTGTTGTCCCCTTCTCTTCCTGCCTTCAATCTTTCCCAGCATCAGGGTCTTTTCCAATGAGTCAGTTCTTTGCATCAGGTGGCCAAAGTATTGGAGTTTCAGCTTCAACATCAGTCCTTCCAATGAACACCCAGGACTGATCTCCCTTAGGATGGACTGGTTGGATCTCCTTGCAGTCCAAGGGACTCTCAAGAGTCTTCTCCAACACCACAGTTCAAAAGCATCAATTCTTCGGCGCTCAGCTTTCTTTATAGTCCAACTCCCACATCCATACATGACCACTGAAAAAACCATAGCCTTGAGTAGATGGATCTTTGTTGGCAAAATAATGTCTTTGCTTTTTAATATGCTTTCTAGGTTGGTCATAACCTTCCTTCCAAGGAGTAAGCGTCTTTTAATTTCATGGCTGCAATCACCATCTGCAGTGACTTTGGAGCCCAGAAAAATAGTCAGCCACTGTTTCCACTGTTTCCCATTTATTTGGCATGAAGTGATGGGACCAGATGCCATGATCTTCGTTTTCTGAATGTTGAGCTTTAAGCCAACTTTTTCACGCTCCTCTTTCACTTTCATCAAGAGGCTCTTTAGCTCCTCTTCACTTTCTGCCCTAAGGGTGGTGTTATCTGCATATCTGAGGTTATTGATATTTTTCCCGGCAATCTTGATTCTAGCTTGTGCTTCTTCCAGGCCAGTGTTTCTCATGATGTACTCTGCATATAAGTTAAATAAACAGGGTGACAATATACAGCCTTGACATACTCCTTTTCCTATTTGGAACCAGTCTGTTGTTCCATGTCCAGTTCTAACTGTTGCTTCCTGACCTGCATACAGGTTTCACAAGAGGCAGGTCAGGTGGTCTGGTATTCCCATCTCTTTCAAAATTTTCCACAGTTTATTGTGATCCACACAGTTAAAGGCTTTGGCATAGTCAATAAAGCAGAAATAGAACTCTCTTGCTTTTTCCATGATCCAGCGGATGTTGGCAATTTGATGTCTGGTTCCTCTGCCTTTTCTAAAACCAGCTTGATCATCTGGAAGTTCATGGTTCACGTATTGCTGAAGCCTGGCCTGGAGAATTTTGAGCATTACTTCACTAGCATGTGAGATGAGTGCAATTGTGCAGTAGTGTGAGCATTCTTTGGCATTGCCTTTCTTTGGGACTGGAATGAAAACTGACATTTTCCAGTCCTGTGGCCACTGCTGAGTTTTCCAACTGGCATATTGAGTGCAGCACTTTCACAGCATCATCTTTCAGGATTTGAAATAGCTCAAGTGGAATTCCGCCACCTCCACTAGCTTTGTACATAGTGATGCTTCCTAAGGACCACTTGACTTCAGATTCCAGGATTTCTGGCTCTAGGTGAGTGATCACACCATCATGATTATCTGGGTAGTGAAGATCTTTTTTGTACAGTTCTTCTGTGTATTCTTGCCACCTCTTCTTAATCCCAAAATAATTAATAATTCATGAGAAACATTTCCAGTAAATATTTCAAAAGGACACTTAAAATTCAAAAAACAATTCTAATTAAACATAATCCCTCTCCAAAGATTTCTCAGTACTGTAAAATGCTTAAAGACAGAAGTTTCTTTGTCAACATCTGATATGATAAATCTGTTTTAAAAGTATAATATTCAAGGGACTCTGACCTTTTGTGCAACATTCAAAACTCAAAACAATATATCTATAACAGTGAAGCCTAAAATCTAACAATGACCTACTTTTCCCTAACTACAATAAGCCTTGTATTCCCAAACAGAACACTGTTATAATATGAGCAAAAGCCAAACAGCGTGGGCGGAGTAATACTAACTCAATCTGTATTGTTTTTCTTTGCTACAAATTGAAACACAGGATTGCGGGTTTTGGTGCAAAGTTAGAAACTAACATTAAGGATCTAGATGTGAAGTCAGGGCTTTCAGTTTTAATTTGCTTTCAGCATCTTTTAGCCCAGAATTCCATACAGTACATGGCACATGTCCCTCATATATCTAAAGAAACAGCATTTGCAAAAACGCTATCAAAGTCTCTCAAAACTGTTTCTGTATGCATATGGGTGGGGTAGGGAGGATCTGTAGCAACCTAGCAGGTTTAGAAATGGATACACTTGAATTTTTTTTTTTTTTTAATAAGCCCTTAAAGAAAAAAAGAAAGAACACATACCCTTGGGGACAGAGTTTGTCAAGCCATCCGGATTTAACCTTCCTTGTTGATGATCCATAAAAACAGGCATAGGGAGATATTACATTTGAGGAAATAACTGGTGAATCAGCATTTCCACTTGTTGAGCTTAGTGGATAACTGTGCCTATTAACAGGGTCCAAATTCACTGCTTTTTGAGTCCTTGATTTAGATGGCTTTGAATTTTTCCTTCTTAAACTCTGAAAGCATTCTTCTACTGTTGAATACTCTGATTCTGAAGCAGAGTCTATAGGAAGATTGCTTTTGTCCTCTCGAGGTATCCAAATATCTTCTACTTTGTCTTCACTTATATTTTCCGTCCTGTTATCATATATGCTAAATGGAAAAAGAATGGTGTTAATACTTCCTAAGTACTGTATGTGACAAGCCATAGATGACTTTTTCTATTTATAAATAACCAGTTACAGAAATTTAAGGCCAAGATAATCTGAGCTCAATTAATGCATCTGGATAATCTTTAAAACTCTTTGAGAAAAATAGAACTCTCTCATTATCCTAAGACATATTTCAATACGTATTCATATACTACAAGAAGCAGTGTCTTTTTCTTTTATACATCATTTAATCTGATCTGTTTATTTTGGGGGTTGAGTGTAAGTACTAAGGATGGAGACAGCCATGTTCTCTGCATCACAATTTAAACTTCACCAACACCAGTATGTGGTCAGCCACTTAACAGGCAAGATCGTGAACCACAACATCATGGAGAGAGGCACTGGAGATCTTATTTCCACTTGTCGCCCTTTCTCTGCCTCTCCACAAAAGGACTCCAAAGACCCTCTGCTCCATCATCATGTAATAAAACAAAGTGACATCTTTAGTATTATTTTGCAAGATTAAGGAAAAAACCTAGATGAGGAAATACTAGACTTAGAAAGTAGCTAATGAAAAATAAGAAAGGTCCAGGATATCCGAAGGTAAAAGCTGTGTAATGTGTAATATTTACGAGAATACACAATTGCTGATTATTTTCCTATAGATATAAGAAAAAACAGACTCGCTCAGCCATTTATGTATAACAAAACTCAGTACAAAGAAGTTTTTGCTAATCAGTGAAACAGACAGGCTGAGGGGTCAAATTACATCCTTCTGGACGTGGAGTTCTAAAACCACTGCTTCCTTGTGTGCCTGTTTGAGTGCTCGGTCACTTCAATCATGTCCAACCCTTCGCGACCATATGGACTGCAGCCTACCAGGTTCCTCTGTCCATGGGAGAATCCATGGAGTTCTCCAGGCAAGAATACTGGAGTGGGCTGCCATGCCCTCCTCCAGCGGATCTTCCTGACCCAGGGATCGAACCTGCATCTCCTGTGTCTCCTGCACTGGCAGGTGGATTCTTTAATGCTGAGCCACCACTGCTTCCTTAAAGAAGGATTTATTTGGCTCCTTCCATATTCTGTATTGTAATAGGTTCAAATGCTCACTAAAGATACTCAATTATTTATTCCAATTTAAGGAAACCCTCAACAGTGTCAACCTTTGAGAATAAAGCATAAACTAGAAGACAAATGTTAGGTAATGATGCACTATATCTAGTGCTAATAAAACAGAGGAAAAATAAAATTTAAGTTGGTGCCTTACATACTCGGTTTAACCTCATGTTGATCCAAATAACTGGATGATACAAATAACTGGATATGCTTATCACTGCTGAACTTCTATATTACATCTGTAAAAATTCTGTACCTCACATAGTGACATTTTTGGCATTGCCCCTTTCTTCTTCACATTGAGGTAACTTCCTGTCTTTAAAGTGCAAACATAGTTACCACATATTTGCCACTCTGAAAAGGGGAAAATGGTTTCAATTATGAAAAGACAAAAATAATGTGCTCCAGATTATAGAATCAATGTACAGACTCTAAATTATTAAAATGAATGCTGCCATCAAAATAAAGGATTTGAAATTTTCAATATAAATTACTTTCTTAGAAATATGAATAAGAGTTGAACAATGAGTCATGTATAACATTCTATTCAAAAGAATTAATCATTATCAATCATGTCCTCATACCTTGATTTGACAAAAAATGAGTTTCTTTCAGTAGTTGTTTCCCCTTTGAGTGTTTCTTCCTGGGTCCAAAATTCATTCTTTATAGATCTCTTCTATAAAAAAGAATATATTTTTTTTTCAAGGTCACAATATTCTACAAAGATCCACAGCATGTGGGTTTAGTTTTATTAAGAAAATGTCTATTGTTTAGCTCAATTTTCAACAAAAACAACTTAATAAGCGAGACAAAAGTAAACATAGTCTTTTGATGCCTTTTCAGTATTTTATTTAAATCATTAGTACATATTTTCAACTAAGAACGTAAGATGCTAAAAACTGATTTACTTCCCCACTTATTTTCTGTCTTCCAACTTAATCTTGACCAAGAAATAAAATACCAAAAGAGCAAAAGTTCTGGAGAGGAAACAGAAGTCTGTCTGTATTTGGGTCTAAGGAAAAGTAAAATCAAGGGCTTTTGTCAGTTTGCTTTGCTTTCGGATGGGGTTTTTCTTTTCTCTTTTTTTTAAAGTAGCTTGTGGTAAATTTTGAAAACTCATTGATCTGTATCCCTAAAAACAAACTAAAATGTGTTTTTGTGATATATATTTTAAGACATCAATTTACCATGATTTTACTGAACAGAAATTTACTCACTAGACATTTTTCTTCCACATAACACATTCTTCAAACAGCTTAAAGGAAAATGAAGAGGCATGTAAAGGCAGAAAAGCAAAGAACTGAATACTGAAAAAAATTAAAATGTATGGGACTAACCTTGGAATTTTCTAGTCTCTGGAGGAGAAAGGTCTCTCCATAAGGTAAAATGGAAGATGAATTCTCTTCATTTGTATCTTTTGGGGGAATGACAGAATGAGATGGAAAGATGAGAATAATGTGATTTTTTTTTTTTTTTACAAAAGCATATATTTAATTATTTCATAACAATATCATAATTTCAGCTTTATCCTGAGTCCAAATTATGCTCATAATTCTTACCTCCAAATCAACTCTAACTGTGGTTTTCTTTCTGTATACATCCCTCACTTCACAACTAAGACAAGTGTGATGTGTCATATTTGTCCTTGCTAACCTCAAAGATCCACATTAATATAACTAAACACATTTCCCCATACAATGGAAATTGTCACAATATATGTATAATGTTAATTTCTAAATAATGGCAGAAAATTAATCTTTACTGTAATTTTCAACAAATGATCATTAAAAGTTCACTAACAGCTAGATGTTAATAGCATTCAAAATGCCAGAATCCACTTCATATATAATCCCTCTAACACCATAACTGCTAGCACACCTGGAAATAAATTATTTCAAGAGAATTTCCACTATCCCTCAGTTACACAGATCTACAATAAATAATTCTTAACACTTGCATTTTCTGCTGTTGCAAACTCTTTTAAAGGCTCACTAGCCAAGTGCTTGCTAACTTATTGAGAAGAATGTTCCTGAACTTGCATAAGCAGAATTTTCAAAAAGAAGAAAGAAAAGCCTCTGTCACTGAGTGGTTGACCAGAGCAATGAAAGTCACCCTTCCTTGTTACCATGGCAAAATTACTTTCCATATATATACACGCTGTAGTTCAGACTCAGAAACCACATAACTTAGTTAAATGTCTTTGACTGTGGTTAATGATAAACGAAGACTGTAGAAAAAAATCTTACATTAACATGTGCAAATTTCCAGGAGTCCGTGTGTATTACTGTTTTTCATTCATTCACTTTTAAAAGTGTCTGGAGTACTATGAACCCTGGTAGACAGTTATTGCCTCTACTCCCTATGCCACAGGTGGATTGCCTTCTTGATTATGACTTTAACACATGTAAGACTATCACATGAGTACTAACTAATTAACAGACTAAAACAGGAGACTCACTTTGCTGTGTCACAGATTTTCCAGGTGAGGTAGCAACATTTCTTCTCTCACGGAAATAGCTTAAAGCAAAGGGGAAAAGAGAGCCATTAAAACACATATGTAAACCAGATGTAACTATCTTGAGTGAAGGATTAATTGTAGGCACATATATTCTCTCCGGTAGAAAAACCAATATTCAAAAATAAGTTTGATTTTACTAAAATACGATGGCCAGATTCCATAAATGCATTTTTCTAAATAGCCTTAAAGAAAGTGATTTTAATGGATTTTACAAGTGTTTGCGTTTCACTTTTTATAATTCACAAAAGTAAGTGAACATATTTGCTGAAGTATTTGACATTTTTGTCTTAGCTTCACAATACTTAATCAAAAATCTGTCTAGTTCTAAGAGTATAACTGAAAATATGTAAGACCTTTTCCCAAGATCTTACAGCCTTGGGAAAGAGATACTACGGATAATTAAATAGAATACAATATAACAGCAATGACAGAGGAAAACACTTTGGAAATAGGATAATAAGGAAGTGGCAACCCACTCCAGTGTTTTTGCCTGGAGAATCCCAGGGACAGAGGAGCCTAGTGGGCTGCCGTCTATGGGGTCGCACAGAGTCGGACACAACTGAAGCGACTTAGCAGTAGCAGCATATGAAAGAGTTCTATTTTCCCAGTTAAATGTAAGAATCAGGACAGTGTCCTCAACTTCTCTTAAATATATATATGCCCAAATAACTGCAAGAAAGGATATATATATATATATATATATATGCACACATACACACAGTAATGAAATAGGCTATAGACAAAAATTTAAAAATCACTGTAATCAAAAGCTGGTTCTTTGAAAAGACCAGTAAAATTGATAAACCTTGGGGAAGGAAAATACGAGTGTGATACAACGGAGACAAGTTATCAGTATCAGGAGTGAAAGAGAACACATTACTACAAGTTCTACGAACATAAGAGGGATAATTACAGATTATTAAGAAAAACTTTGTCAATAAATTCAATAACTTAGATGACATGGAAAAATTCCTAGAGACACAAATGATCAAATATGACACAAGAATAAAATTTCTTAATATCCCTGCATCTATTAGGAAAACTGAATTTCACAATTAATCACCTACCCACAAAAAGCTCCAGGCCCAAATACTTCACTGCTAAGTTCCACCAAACATTTAAGGAAGGAATAACACCAAGTCTACATAAACATTTTCAGAAAAAAGAAAAGAAAGAATGACTTCCTAATTCATTCTATAAGGCCAGTATTACTGATATACAACCAGTCAAAACCAAAACAGATAAATGTTAGACAAATATTCCTCATGAACTTAACATGTAAAAAATCATTAACTATTAGCAAATAAAATCCAACAATACATAGAAAGGATAATATATTATTACGAGGTAAAATTTATGCCAAGAAAGCTGATTTGACAAAACTGATTTGACAGGAAAAAATGAATATAATTCAGCAAATTAAGAAGATAAAGGAGAAAAATCACATTCTCATGGCAATAGATTCCGAAAAACCAACTGCCAAATTCAACATCTATCCATCACTAAAACTCTCAGCAAACTAGGAATTGGAAAGAAAGAAAGCTTCCTCAGCCTAATAAAGGGCATTTATTAAAATAATAATAATAATTGTAATCAGTGATTAAAGACTGAACATTTTCCCTAAGACTAGAAGTAAGGTAAGGACATGGGCACTCACTAGTTATGGTCACATTAATTACTACTACACATACTATGAATAAATCTCAGAATTATCATGCTGAGTGAAAGAATAGCAATTCAAAACAACTCCCTTTCCCTAAAATGGGTAAATGACTTCAAAAGGCACCACATAAAAGAGGACAGAAACTGGCCAATGAACAATAAATGCATTAAAAGATCCTCAATTTCACTGGTCATCAGAAAAATACAAATTAAAATCACAATGAAATATCACTACCACCCACCTGTACAGCTAAAATTTTTTAAATAACAAAATGCCGTTGAGGGTATGAGACAAAAGGAATACACACACACTGCTGGTGTTAAAGGAAGTGAGCATAACCATTCAATGGTGAGAATCACTTTGAATTACCTTCCAAAATGGAACATAAGCAGTATCCTACGACAGCAACTCTACTCTTCTTAGGTATGTATTCAATAGACATGCATGTAGGATGTGCCCCAAGAAAAACCACTCGAGTACATGTCAACATGCAAAAGTTAAAAGAAGTTGTGGAAGAATCACACAAAAGAACAACATTCAACAGCCACAACAACAAACTGACATACAGCCATCCGGATGCATCTCAAAAACATCAGGTTGAATAAAAGATAACAAACACAACATTATTTGCTGTATGACATCATTTGTATGAAACCCTAGAACAGGAAAAACTAATTTGCAGTGAAATCAGTGGTTGCCCAATGCAGGTAATAGAATAATTTACTACCTAGGTGATTTTTGAGGAATGATAGAAATGGCCTCTATTCTTATCGTGGTAATGCTCACATAGGTATTCATACTTGTCAAAATTCATCAACATATATATTTAGCATCAGTCTATTTTATTATGTAAGTTAGTTATAAACTTACACATATAAGTATATTGTTTATATATAAAATACTAGACTGTTGAGCATATGAAATATAATAGAATGGATATCATGGTATAACCATACAATGAATTATTATACAGCAATGAAAATAGTCTGCAACTGTATGTATCAACATAGAGCACTTTCAAAGTTAAGCAAAATGAGCTTAGTAAGAAGAGTTATTGTATGATTGCATTTTTAAGTCCACAAGACAGGCAAAACTGTAGCATATTGTTTGGGATATACTTAGGAGGTACAATATTTTTTTAAAGTATGAGTGTAATAATCATTATTTAAAGTCAGGATAGAAGCTGTCTGTGACAGGGGAGGGTATACAAGTTTATCTAAGTATTGCAAAATAATTCAGCCTTTATTTGTTCATTATCTCCAGATTCTTGACACTATGATATGGTGATAATTATTTCCTCGAATTTGTATGTATGTCACTGACACAAATATATATTAATAATTTGAACCCCTGATTAGAGCAGCACTCAAATTTTCTATATCTTTGATAACTTATGCTAATAATAAATACCACTAATTCTTATTAAGCACTTACTATATATCAGACACGGGTCTCAAAATTTTATAAATACACATACACACTCATAATGTGTATGTATGTGCATTTAGTCACAAACACCCAAAGAAGTAAGAGCTATCATTATCTGCACTTTTTAAGAAGAAAATTGGCAAACAAAGCAGTTACTTTCCAAAAGTCACGCAGCTCTTAAGTAACTAACCTGAGATTCAAACTCAGGCAGTGTAGCTCTATAAGACCTATTCAAAACCATCATGCTTAATAAAAAACTTAACTTTAACTTACTGGGGGAAAAAAAAAAAACATGCAAAAGATTTTGAACTCTTTTAAGTACATCCATTAGTGGTATTTTAAAGCATATTTTGTTGGCTTAATTTTTATAAGTAAAAAGAAAAAAGTATGCAATGATTTGTATTGATTTTGCAATTCAGTATCCACCTGCAAGCAATTACCAAATCTATCAACCAAGTTCATTTGATCTACTGAAGATGAAAATTAGCTCAACACAGAAAACAAGCTGTTTTTAAAACTGGTGATTATCCATTTTTTCTATCTATAAACAAATTACCTCAAGCTATTTTATATTCTAATATCTATTATGTCCAAAGCATTTTGTTAGGGGTTTATGTATCTACATCTCATATTTCATCTCCTTAATAGACTGATGACGTAGAACTTGGTGTCCTAATCCTACCAATAAGGAAAGGAGATTCTCTGGCCCATGTGGCATAGCTAATAGAAGGCAAAAACCAGCATTCAGGGTGAATTCCATCCTGAGTGCAAAGCCCATGTTCTTTCCTTTGGCTCTATTATTCTCCGATCAATTTTCCTAGACACTGCAGATTGCTATTAAATTTGAAATATAAAGCATGGGTGATTTGCAAAAATTAAAAACCCATTAAGAAAAGCAGTAGTTATCATCCTGTTTTGTTACTATGCTTTGGTGATCTTGGTCAAGTTATTCAACAGGCCTGAGTCCAATTTCCTCATTTACTAAATGGGAATAAAAACAAGGTCTGCTGCCTAGGAATATCGTAAGGGTTAATGAGATGATGCTTTTAAAGAGCATAACGTGTGCCTTACACAACACGAACACTCAGCTAGAATGAGACAATTGTTTTACTAGAGAAAAGAATGGTTAGTCTGCCTGGTAAACTGATAATATGAACTACTGTTTCTTAAAGTCCTTAAAAGTATGAACACTCTTCATTTGAAAGAGTAAAAAAGTGTCAACAACATAGTAGCAGAATAAATTGGTTTTTTTTTTTCACTTAGTAAAATACTATACAGCAGATACTGCATAAAATACATGCATGGATCTTAACAATCTTTAAAATAACATTATGTGAATCAAGTTTCAAAAACATAACTATCAAAGTGAATCTTCAACTACCTACAGATGTTATTTGTTCTCATATTTTTAAATCACTAAAATTGCCAAGAAAAGCAGTGGCATAAATGCTAATTAATGTTAAAGCTCTCCCTTTATAATCTACACTTACCCATTATGTGGGCATGATACCCACGCCAAAAAAATAATCAATTACACACCCCAAATGGACCATATCATTATACAGAATGTTTGTTTTAAAAAAATACAATTCATACAATTCGTAACATACTAACTACAACAGACTAACTATAGGTCATTACACAATTGAATTCGAAAGAAAAACACTGGAATCATTAGCAGCAGGGGAAAGCTGTTTTGAGGTTACATAAAGGTCTGTCTAGTTAAGGCTATGGTTTTTCCAGTGGTCATGTATGGATGTGTGAGTTGGACTGTAAAGAAAGCTGAGCACCGAAGAATTGATGCTTCTGGACTATGGTGTTGGAGAAGACTCTTGAGAGTCCCTTGGACTGCAAGGAGGTCCAACCAGTCCATCCTAAAGATCAGTCCTGGGTGTTCATTGGAAGGACTGATGCTAAAGCTGAAACTCCAGTACTTTGGCCACCTCATGAGAAAAGTTGACTCACTGGAAAAGACCCTGATGCTGGGAGGATTGGGGGCAGGAGGAGAAGGGGACAACAGAGGATGAGATGGCTGGATGGCATCACTGACTCGATGGACATGAGTTTGGGTAAACTCCGGGAGTTGGTGATGGACAGGGAGGCCTGTCGTGCTGCGATTCATGGGGTCACAAAGAGTCGGACACGACTAAGCGACTAAACTGAACTGAACTGAATGTCTAAATCACACAAATCTGAATTCAGAGAACACAAGGGTGCATTAACTACAGCTCAGATGAAGAATATGAAATGTATAATGAACAAATAATTGAGTCTCAATTTACAAAATTCCAAAACAGTCCTTAGGATAAGAATAAAAATTACAGAAGGATTACAACACAAAAGCCTAATCATTATTGTAAAACTTTTTTCATCAACTAGCAGAAGCTACAGTTCAAAAATGTTTTTTCAAACAAAGCAGGGCTTTCAAAATTATGAATAAAGAATACAAGTGTCTCTTCACTTGAGAAAGTATCACACAGATACCTTTATACTCTAACAGTAAGACAAGTGATTAACTATTAATTTTGATTTGTTATCTAGAAAAATGGTACTGATGAATCTATTTGTAGGGCACCGATAGAGATGCAGGCAGAACAGAATTATGGACACAGCGGGGGAAGGAGAATGCGAGATGAATGGGCAGAGTAGTACTGAAACATACACATTACCATATGTAAAACAGATAGCCAGTTGGAATTTGCTGTATGACTCAGGGAGCTCAACCCAATGCTCTGTGACAATCTAGAGGGGTGGGAAGGCGTGGGAGGGAGCTTCAAGAGGAAGGGAACATATGTATATCTATGGCTGATTCACGTTGCTATATGGCAGAAACCAACACATTGTAAAGCAATTGTCCTCTGATTAAAAATAGGTTTTAAAAACTTTGATTCATTGTTATTGATAGACATTCAAGTCAAAATTTTGCAAATACTGAAATAATCAACTCATTTTCATAGAATTTGTAAAAAGCCATTTTAAAGGAAAAAATCTGAATTTTACAATGCTAAGCATTGTTTTTTGCTACTTACATGAAATATAAAGGTTTTCTTGAACATGAGGACGAGATGAATTTCAGTATTTTTCTAATTCAATGTAGCAAACAGTTGCTTATTTGTCTGTATGTTTTTGTTCATATATGTTTCACCATTAAAGTCTAATATAGCAGATCCATTTTTAATGTCTATATCATCATGTCTATGTACATCCAGAGAAAAATATCTATGATTTTTACTTTTAATAAAAAGTTCACAGAAGGCTGGTGACTTCAGGTTTAGAACACATACTTTTGAAAAATGCCCTTCAACAGTTAACATAGGTCCCTTAGTCTTATGTTACAAAAGATGTACTCCAACCACAGTGCAACCTTGCATACCTCTGCTTCTTTACTGTTCCTTCCCCAAAATATTCAAAGGTATAACACCTAAAAGACAGGGTTTTGTGACTCGTGCCAAGGATAAAACAGTCGCATGAAATATGTATGAAAATCATTAAACTAGGGAGGAGGATAAGAAATGTACCTCTTTCGTAGCGAAAGATACCTGAATCCTTCCTGCTTTGAGTACTAAGGAGGATCCTCCTGGAAGGATCATTAAGACTCACAAGACACACCTATGACTCACAGGGAAGGGCAGCTGGTGGGACTTGCTTTCTACTTAGAGACCTCTATGCGAGACCTACTGGTGACCTGATAAGGAAGGAACTGGCTCTTCAAGGCTAGTTCTGACCTAGCCCCCAAGAGATAGGACTTACAAAGAGATCCTGAGGTCCAGTGTCTAGCATGTGAAGTGAAGTGAAGTCGCTCAGTCATGTCTGACTCTTTGCGATCCCATGGACTGTAGTCTACTACGCTCCTTCGTCCATGGGATTTTCTAGGCAAGAGTACTGGAGTGGGTTGCCATTTCCTTCTCCAGAGGATCTTCCTGACCCAGGGATCAAACCCAGGCCTCCCTCACTGTAGGCAGATGCTTTACCATCTGAGCCACCAGCATAGCCCCACCCAACCCAGCCTTCCCAAGAGGATCAGACAGGAATTCAAGGAAGGAGCCCAATGCAAGGACAAAGAGAACCCATCAACTGCATCAGATAATTTGGCAAGGGGTAGAGGTTGGAAGTACATGTCCAGGGAGATAGAAACAAAGCACCTCACATCAGGAACACATAGCCAGAATCATGTTCCTTTCAGCAATTATACAAAATGTTTAGTGAGTAAAGAAATTAGGTTAAAATCACTAGCCACAAAGAAATATATTCTATGCTACATCAAGGAATATACTAAATATCATTTAGATGTTATTTGACTAGAGAGAATCTTGGATTATATAATCTACAGTTTCATTTATAACACTGTAGAATCTTGCAATTACTATTTGCAATTCAGGCAAGGACCACAAAGAAAAACACCGGTCTGAAAATAATTTATTTTCTTGTTTCATAATTTGATCACCAGAAATCCATAGATACCATTTACTGTCTTAATCAGCTCCTGCTAAGCTGCTGCTGCTGCTGCTAAGTCACTTCAGTCATGTCCAGCTCTGTGTGACCCCATAGACGGCAGCCCACCAGGCTCTGCCATCCCTGGGATTCTCCAGGCAAGAACACTGGAGTGAGTTGCCATTTCCATCTCTAGTGCATTAAAGTGAAAAGTGAAAGGGAAGTCGCTCAGTTGTCTCCGACTCTTAGCAACCCCATGGACTGCAGCCTACCAGGCTTCTCCATCCATGGGATTTTCCAGGCAAGAGTACTGGAGTGGGGTGCCATCGCCTTCTCCGCCTGCTAAGCTGCTTACTACTAATTGTACCATTATTTCAATTCTCATTTTCTAAGACTCAAGAATCACAATGTGAATAGCCTTTCACATGATACAAAGCTTATACTTAGAACTAAATGAACATCAAAAGATTCTCAAAAATGTATAAAAATAACACAGCTTAAGTAAAACCTGAGCCCATTGTTTCTTATCTGAAGTTATCCTTATGGCTTCCAAAAGGATTCCATTCCTGCAAAGACACAGCAGACCCTTCTCATTTAAATGTCGAAAATTAGCAAAATATGCTAAAGCTACAATGGTATACAAAAACTGGTGACTTTCTACATTCCTAAGAAATACTCCATTTCTTATATATACCATCAACACTTTTAAGAACATTTACTAAATGAGTGGTTAAAAAAGTGTGCTATAGAATCAAATGAACTAGAATGAAATCCCAGTTCACAGCCAATGTAATCCTAGAAAAATTAACCTAAGGCTCAGTTACCTCATAAGAAAATGGGTAAATAATACCTATTTCAAAGGCCTGTGTGAGAATTAGTTTATAATTTTATGGAAAGTTATAAACCAAACCAGATTCCAGGTGTTCAATAAATGACACTGCCAACTGATTTCCCAGTAAATACTCAATACTGGCATTGGCACCAGCGATGCCAAGATAAAGACAAAGTAATTAGGGCCTCTGCCCTCAAGGAGTTTACACACTACTGGAAGACACTTAACATGGTCTTCTAAACTGCCATGTTTTCTCTTGCATACACTAAATATCCATCTTTTCTCTTATAAATACAACCAAGTTCCAGCACCTGGGACAGAGTGGCTACATGAGGATACAAGCAGGGGAAAGAGAATCTTGCAGAAATACACAGCCTAGACCCTGCAAAGGAATCTGTAATTGCATCTGGTGCCACAGCAGTACGGGCTGAACTTAACCTCATGATCCTAGCAGAGACAAGTGTTAGATTTTAGTGAATAGGAAAATAAAAATAAAAATCTCACCACAGCCCTGGAGGAAACCACATCTTAGGTGTAATTTTGAGAAACGGTTGAAAGCAGTCTCTGCAGTAAGTCAGCTCCTCTCCAACTCTACAGTTACCCCAGGGTACCAAAGACCCAACAAGTCGTTAGGACCCCTCTTTAGAGTTCCAGTCTCCAGCTCATTTGGTCTCATACTGTTATGCTACTACTATTTACATGTCTTCTGTGCTACACTTCAAGCCCCTTTATCCCTCTCTAGTTCCTCTGCTCCTAGTACTGCGACCAGTATCAAGTAGGTGCTCACTAGATGCATGTTGAATGATTCATTGGTGCCAGTCATTGTGTCAGGCAGTAGAGATACAATCATAGAAACATGGTCCTCCTCCAAGAAACACATAACCTAGTGTCTCCTAGAGGAGACAGAGTCAACAATTCAAATGTAAGTGCACTCATGGAAGAAGATAATACTAGATATGGTGGAAGGTTCCATATACTAGATATGGGATGGGATATCCAGGTAGAATTAGTGGACAGGAATTCCACCAATTAAATAGGAAACATAGAGTCCCAGGCAGTTACAAGTTGAAAACAGACTCTGGGTAGTGGTATACAGGAGAAATGACATGATGAAAAAGCTTTAGAAGAAAGAAAAGGTTGGTTGAACAGGTAAACTAAAATGTCAAATTTAGAAAGGAACATAGAAAAGAAAATTATTAGAACTACATTCCCCCAAACCGAATACACACAGCCTATCATAAAAATTCCTACCTCCCTGAAATTCCCTTCGTTGATCCTGGAATCTCTGGTACTGGCCGATGTCTTAGCAGAAAAGATCGAGATGGTCTTGAAACCAACTTGCTACGACTTCTCATAGCTGTTAGGACTGGTGATGATGGCACATACAAATCATTTACAACCATTTCTCCTTGAAACTGAAAGAATGGGGATGGTGGTGAGCTTTCTAATAAAACGTTAGTTCCATTTCCAGAATTTGCTCCTGATACTGAAGAGTCATGGGAGGAAAGGAATTCAAGGTCCGCATTAGGAATCTTGCCTACATTTTCTGAAATCAAATCAACTCTTCCTGTTTGTTCTTCTTCAGTTGTACAGCCCACAGTCTTCTCTGTTATCAAAGATTCTACGTCAGTAATTTCATTACCAAGTAAAGAATCTTGAAAAGAACCTGAATTTGAGCGTGGTTCGTCTTCTGGAATGGGAAAGTTGTGTGTAGGAAGAGTCAGTTTATCATCTGATTTAAGAGACTGGCTATCTTCCACATAAACCTCATTTTCTCCAACATTTTTTGTAACAGTCTCCAACTGTATCCGGCTAGGTATCTGAACACTGTGTGAATCTGAAAATTCTGAGGAGGTATTCTGAGCAGAAGATGGAGACTGGTGATCCTTTGAAGTCTCATCATTCTTCTTTGTTTTGTGAATATTTGCATATATTGGGATATCTTGCATTTTTGACAGGATTATCTGTAACTGTTTAAGTATCCTCCTCCGGTGTCCTGTAGGTGATATTCCAACTTTGAGGAGCACACTGTCATTTATTTCTGCACAGTCCCTCACATTATTAAAACCAAACTCGCAGAAGTTTAAGAGGTACTGCTCCAAATTAATGCTCATTAGGAAATCTTTGATATCAACATTCACTTCACTGACTGAGGACATAATGGTGGCTTCATCACTAGGCAAAGTTTTAAGAAGCAGTATAATGCAATACACACATAGGAGGGTGTGCTTCTGTAGTGGGTTTTCCTCTGACTTATCTCAAAAATGCTGTTTTCTCCACAGTGAATCCTTTATGTGCTTAAGCCTAGGAAAAAAGAAGAAAAGAAAAGCAACTTATTAGGACATTTTGGGCATTAGAGCTAGTTTTACATTATAAACGTTCTCTGAAGAAACACAACAGAAATGAGGATCACTACTTCTACTGGCTAACTTTGGAAACTGCATGCCCTAGAAAGTCATTTCCTAGGTAGAGTGTGAAGGGATGGGACAGAAATGCTATAGTAGTACCAAATGATGATTTTCAAAAAGGTTTTAAAAAAAAGGATTCTTAAATATAAATTAAATATGTGTCCAAAAATTTTATTCACTAATTAATGAGGGAGCCTGTAAGGTGGTAGGGCTAGTTCCAAGATCATTTGTTGAACAGGTTTATATAGTCCATCAGAAAACTTTTTTTTTTCGTTCTAGAATAAGATGGGTAGGTTATATTAAAAAAAAAACAACAACAAAAACAAAACTGGTTAGTGATCTACAGGGCAATAAAACCATAACCTTTGGGGATATCTTTCCACTGGACAAAAATCTATAAGCCAACAGGTAACTTCCCAGTTCAGAGTTCTAATCAAACAGTAAACAGGAGGTAGAACACAAGAATTAGAATAACCCTGGGGTGTGCCTGTTAAACAACACCCTCAACAAGGCATCCCACGAGCATGCTGTACATTCTTTTGATTTCCAAATTTTAGATAATTTTTCTTAACAGTACCTCATAGATATGAGCAACCCCGTCCTTTACTATACTTTCTTCAAAGACTCACTCCAAAAGCACAGTTAGAACGTATTTCTCAGGTCAATGATTTTTGCTTCAAAATTGCAGCAGCATTATATGCACAATATTATATAAGACAAGAACAACTTTACATTAGGTAACAGGAAGTAAGTTAATATGAAAGGAAAACGAAAAAGTTTAAAGGTCACATTTTCCTTTACACACAGCAGATTCACATAAGTTCACTT
Source organism: Redunca redunca (assembly GCA_006410935.1). NCBI lineage: Eukaryota > Metazoa > Chordata > Mammalia > Artiodactyla > Bovidae > Redunca > Redunca redunca. Next base: position 901,879 of record SJYQ01004445.1, read on the forward strand.
CTCTCACAAACATTGTTCAATTCTTTAAAAAGATGATTTTTCCAGCTGTTGTTTATATGGCTGCATTGAGTTTGTAAAAGTGTATGGTATGTGCAAATTTCTATATATTATGAATCAGGAAAAAAGAAAAAAAGCACAGAATATGGGTAACGACAATTGTTGTTTAGTCGCTAAGTCATGTTGATTCTTTGCAACCCCGTGGACTGTAGGTGTTTTCCCAGGCAAGAATACTGGAGGCTCCTCTGTCCATGGGATTTCCCCGACTGGAGTGGGTTGCCTTTCCTTCTCCAGGGGACACTCCCAACCCAGGGATCAAACCCGCATCTCCTGCTTGGTAGGTATATTCTTTACCACTGATTCACCTGGAAAGTCAGCATAATGACTATACACTGAAGTAATAAAATGAAACACAGTGGAATCAGGTATATTCATTTAAACAAGCAGAGATGCAGTGTTTCTGGAAAAAACTGCATCTCAAAGTAGCTCCTTAGAAGACACAACTCAGGAGTCTCCATGTGATATATGCCAACTGCCCATAAGATGTTGCCTCAACTATTCTAAAACTTGAGCCGATACTGACAAGTGAGTACACCAAAAACAAAAGGGAAAACATATACTATTTAGGCAACACTTCAGAAACAAAGGAATAAAATTTACAAACCAGAAAGGAAAGACCATATACAGCTATGGCTGATCCATGCTGAAGCTTGACAGAAACTAACACAATTCTATAAAGCAATTATCCTCCAACTAAAAAACAAAATTAATTAAATTAAAAAAAGAGATGAAAGACAGGAAATGCCTGTGCCCAACAGGTATCCCTCTGTCACACTCAGAATACCAAAACGTCAGGGAAAAAAGCAGAAAGTTAAACCTCAACACCATGTATGAACCTAATTTCTCAGATACATTATTCTTGTTCACATAATTATTTTTTTAATCCATTATTTAGTTTTGTTTTCCCATTACAAAATGGAAATAATTATTACCAAAGTGGCAGTAACTTCTGACACTGGGCTCTAGAACTGTGAGAAAACATGAAGTAATATATTCCTCCCCCTTCCTCACCACAGTTCAGGCCCTCCTGTATTAAATCTCCTGCCTAAATCACTGCAATCATCTCAACAAGTCCCTTAGCCCAGTCGCCATGAACCACTAAACTACTGGAAGTCCAAATCTGGCCTGTCATTCCACATCCTGAACAGAACAGGCTAAGCTTCTTTGGGTGCCATACCATCCCAAGTCTGGTCTCAGTCTGAAAATAAAAAAATAATAGTAGCTACTATCGATGTAAGTGGCAACAACGCTCCAAATACTGTACCTTAGATGTATTTCTACTGCTAGGGAGATGTTTCCACACACTTACTCCAGGCTCAAGTTTAACCTGTGCCACTTCACTGACTTTGGTGCTGCTGCTGCTAAGTCGTTTCAGTCGTGTCCGACTCTGTGCGACCCCACAGACGGCAGCCCACCAGGCTCCCCCGTCCCTGGGATTCTCCAAGCAAGAACACTGGAGTGGGTTGCCTTAGCTCATTAATTATCATTTCCCGCAAGCAACAAACTAAATAGCCCCAAACCTTTTATATACGCTGTAAGAGCTGGCAGATCTACACTTTGCCAAATCCTCTGCACTATTTACAGTTTCGAACAGACGTATTACTTCCTCTCTGAAAGCTTCCTATCAACTTCATAAAATAGAATGAATCACCCCTTTCTCCATCTCCTATACTAGGATTCTAGAGATTTGCAAAGCGCTTGAAACATATTTAAGAGATGGGAGACAGACTAGTAGCGATGGTGAAGTGGTTCAGAAGCCCATTTTGTTATTTTTTTAATGTGTGTGCATGTGTGAGCGTTTACGTTTTAATATACAAGTCTTTTCTGTCTCTTACACATAAAGTTCCTCAGTGGCTGACTCAAGCATGGATATACCAAATGTTCTAACCAATACCACTTCACTCTGGTATCATGGGTATGCTAAATAAGGTTAATGAACTAGATTGCTTTTTGTGACCTGGAAGAGGCTCTCTCCCACAGGCCCCACAAACTCTCTCTGCACTTTTGTGTAGGCCCCACCTCTCTGCACTTTCATGTAGGCGCCATCCTCCAATCATTGTGCTTTCTAACTGTCTGACTATCCAAGGGTGTTCACAGACCCACTTCTTCAGAGGCTTCAGGCCCCCAAAGACATCATCAGCTGCAAAGAGATGGGCACCCCTAACTACAAAAGTCTACCAGGCAAACTCCTTAACACAACATCAAAGCCCTCCATGTCTGGACCTCCACTTGGGCACCAGGCACACATGCCATGTTCTTGGTTCATGGCTCTCCTGGTATATAGCAACGACTGTATATAGGCCCAAGAATCTATGTTTGTGACACATGCCAAAGATGACTGAGATGCACAAAAAATTTTGGCTGTGTTTTCAATTCCTCGCACCTCAACAGAAGTCCATCACTCCCCCCACCCGAGGAGATGGATATCCTTCCTAAGACAGTGCCCAGGAGTCTGCAGTCATATTCAATTTCCACTCTCCTCCACTTTCATAGGCACATATCTGTGTGTCTGTTTCCTTCCCCATAAAATGAAAACGTTCAAAGGTACCTCAGTGCTGGTGAAGACTGCATGAGACAATCCACTCCAAGTGTTAAAATAGTGCTTAATCCCCGGCAAGTGCTTAGCACATATTAACTTCTATCATTATAATTACATATTATCATCACTAAGTCATTAACTTCCCACAGTTGAAATCATTCCCATTCTTTGAAATGTAACTCAAATGCTATTTTCTTCATAAGGCCTCTACTGAGCAAGAAATAAACTCTCTTCAGCAAGAAATAAACTCTCTTCACTGTATGACTACAGCATTTACTTCTCAGTATTTAATCACTTTCTGTTGACTCCATGTTAACCTACAGAAATGGGATAGTGCAATGTGATAGCCAGGATTTGGGAGCAGGGCAACCTTGGTCGAATTTCAGTATTTAACGTCTCTGTGCCACAGTTTCCTCATCAGGAAAGGGGTGGTAAGAATACCTACTTCATAAGTCTTTTGTAAAGCATCAAGAACACCTATGTCACATAGCAAATGTTAAATAAGTATCTGTCATCATAATTATGTTTATTATCCCACAATAAACTAATAAATCTGCCAAGATGATGACTAGCCCTATAAGCTGCCCAATAAATGCCAAATTACTTGTTTATAAACACAGTACATGATGCATATATACAGTACACATTTAGAGAATACATAGTTGTCATTACAGATGTGAATGTACATTTGCCCATCCTGACCCATTTCCAAGAGAAAGTAAAAGGAAAACAGAAGTAACATTTAAGAGTACCTTCTATATGCCCAGCTTTCAGTATCACTTAACAACCATAATCTTCTTATCTTCCTGAGCTCTACCTTGGAGGTACTATGAATACCGACTGCTTCTCATCATTGCTCCTGCTCACATGCTAGCCCAAGCCACTCTCTTGTCTTTCTTAGACCACTGCAACAGCCTCCTGACTGATAGCCCAGATTCTATCCTGGCCTCCTGCCTTCACAAGTAGCATATTCTCCATACAACAGCCAGAATTATTCATTTTATAACAAAAGTCATATCACATCACTCCTTGCAACTACCTAATTTCATCTTCCCTGAAGATGAAGCCCCCATCACTCAATCACCACCAACCTGGCTTCAGTCCTATTTCTACTACATGATTCCTACCTCTCACCCATCTATCTCTTTCAAATCTACTTCCCAACATATTCCCATGGCTCATGGCTCACTCCACCACTGGAGTAGGTCTATGCTCAAATGTTTGCTCGTTAGAGTGGCCTTCCCTAGTGCCCTTATGCATACAAGCATGCCCTGTGCCTCAGCATTCCTTACTCTTGCTTTCTCTATCTTCATGGCATTTGTTACTATGTGACATCTGTAGACTTCTACCAGAAGATAGAAATCTTGTCTATGGTTCCCTGCTGAAGGTCTTAACTTTGAACACCATCAGGCACATAAAAGGTTCTCAATAAATGTTTGCTGAAAAACTCCCTCTCAACTTTGAGATGATTTAAGGTAACAACTGGAAAGTACAAAGTTTTAAAGTTTTGTCTATTTAGGTCACCAAGCTCCAAAGGAGCTCAAATACAGAGTTTCCCAAAGCATCTAACCACTACAAGTGATCTTAGAATCAAGAACCAAGGGGAGAGAAGGGTCAGGCAAGCTGGAAGCATTCCAACCCACCTAAAGGACATTTAAAAAGTCATCAAACAGAATAAAATATCTAAGAATAAACTTAACCAAGAAGGTGAAAGATCTATACTCTGAAAACTATAAAATACTGATGAAGGAAAATGAAGATGATACCAAGAAATCCCATGTACATGGACTGAAAGAATTAATATTGCTAAAATGGTCATACTACCCAAAATAATATACAGATTTAATATAATTCCTACTAAAATACCCATGATATCTTTCACAGAACTAAAACAAATACTCCTAAAGTTTACATGGAACCACAAAAGACTCCAAATTCCCAAAGCAATCTTCAGAAAATGAACAAAGCAAGAGGTATCACATTTTCTGACTTCAGACTACAGAACAGAGTTATAGTAAACAAAACAGCATGATACACAAAAACACACACATAGGTCAATGGAATAAAACAGAGAGCCTAGAAATAAACTCACACACTTATGGCTAATTATGACAAAGAAGGCAAGAATATACAATACAGGAAAGACAGTCTCTTGTTTAATAAGTGAGTGCTCGGAAAACTGGACAGCCTCACGAAAATCAATGAAATTGGAGCATTTTGTCACACCATATACGAAAATAAACTCAAAATAGATTAAAGACCTCAATGTAAGACTGGAAACTATATAACTCTTGAAAAGAACACAGGCAGAACACTCTGTGACATAAATCATAGCAATATTTTTTGGAGGATCTGTCTCCTAAGGCAAAGGAATAAAAAGCAAACATAAACAATGGACTTCATCAAATTTAAGCTTTTGCACAGCAAAGGAAACCATCTACAAAATGAAAACACAACCTACTGAACGGTATAAAATATTTGCAAATGATATGACCAATATAATTATAGCTCATACATTAAATAGTAAACTCAATATCAAAAACACAAATAACTCAGTTAATGGTTATAGCTCATATAGTCAATATTAAAGTCAGTATCAAAAAAAAACAGATAACTCAGTTAAAAAGTGGACGGAAGACTTAAATAGATATTTCACCAAAGATGACATATAGATGGCCAACAGGAACATAAAAAGATGCTCAATATTGCTAATCAGAGAAATGCAAATCAAAACCACAATGGGATATCACCTCACACCTGTCAGGATGACTATCATCAAAAAGAACCCAAATTACAACATTGGCAAAGATGTGTTAAAAAGGGAACTTTCATACACTCTTGGTGGGAATTTAAATTGGTATAACCACTGTGGAAAAACAGATCGGCGGCTTCTCAAAAAAACAAAACACAGAACTACCATAGAATTCAGCAATTCTACTCCTGGATATATATCCAAAAAACAAAACACCAATTTGAAAACATACACGCACCCCAATGTTCATAGCAGCATTATTTATAATAGTCAAATACAGAAGCAACCTTAGTGTCCATCAATAGATGGACAGACAAAGATGTGATATACATACACGTGGAATACAAAGGAATGTTGCTCAGCTATGCAAAAAAAGAATGAAATTCTGTCATTTCCAACAATATGCATGCACCTTAGTGAAATAAGTCAAATACTCTGTTCTCTTATATTCAGAATCTAAAAAATGAATGAGACAAAACAGAGACAGATTCACAGATACAGAGAGCAGACTAGTGCTTACTAGTGAGGGGAGGGGAGTAGGAAGTGGCAAGATAGGGGTAGGCGATTAAGAAATATACACTACCATGTGCTGGTGGTTTACTCGCTAAGATCTTCCCAACCCAGGGATCGAACTCTGGTCTTCTGAATTGCAGGCAGTCTACTGCACAACAGGCAGATTCTTTACTGACTGAGCCACCAAGGACATGTATAAAATAAATGAGCAACACGGATACATTGAATAGCATATCCATTAGTTTGCAATAACCTTAAATGGAGTATAATTCATAAAAATTGTACAACTGAAACTAATATAATATTGTAAATCATTAAAAAAAATCATAGGTTGGGACAGCCACCCCCCTCCAAATGCCTCGAGTAAGAAAAACCACCACAGTAAACCACTTCCCACTACCCATCCCCCCACCCATTACCAGTTTAACTTTGTCTATTCCCCAGTTAAACGAGGAAAGAAAATAACTGAAAAACTTGGGTCACTTCATTAAACCATAAAGTCATTAAATATTCAGTGCTGGCAATTTTTGGAATCACTTCTGCCTGATTTTAATATCTTTGGGGAGGAAAAAAGTAGCAATAGTATAACTAAATTCACTCAAATTTAATCTATTTCTTTTTTTAAAAAAAGCATACTATTTTAAAATCATAAACATAAACTTACGGTATTTAGAAACCTGCAACTGTGTTGAAATAATAGACTTAAAAATAATAGGATCACAGGACAGAAAGGAGCCTTAAAAATGTAAACTAAATAAGTTGGGCTGCCACATGAATACAGAGACTCTTCAATGTCAATACAAGTCTTACAGATTCTAAAAGCAATGGAAGTTTATTGTATTCCAAAACAGTCATCCCCAATTGAGCGGGAATCAAGAAAAGTGTGAGAAATTATTTTTATTGGTCACAGTGACTGAGGGGTACCAGAAAAGAGGAGAGTTGACTGACTTAGGACATCCTAGTGGTAAAGTATCTGCCTGCTAACGCAGGAGACAGAATAAGATGTGGCTTTGATTCCTGGGTTGTGAAGATTCTCTGGAGGAAGAAGTGGCAACCCACTCCAGTATGCTTGCCTGGACAATGCCATGGCCAGAGCAGCCTGGCAGGCTATAGTCCACGGGGTCACAAAGAGTCGGGCAGGACTGAAGTGACTTAGCACGCATAATGATACCCAAGGTAGAAACCTCAGGCACAATTTTTACTCCATCAAATCTCCAGAGCTAATCAGCTATCCCCAAAGGATACCTGGCACTACAGATGATGAAAGAAAGTGTCCCTGATTTCAAGTTATTTATGTGTAGAAAGAGCTAATCCCTTACAAACTTCGGGAGGTCCATATAAATAACACACTGAACTAGTGAGTTCAGGCTACAGGTCTTAATAGAATTCTATTTTTGCTTCAGTACCGAATATAGTCACAAGAAGGAGGTATCACTGTATTTCATATCAAACAAACTTATTGTTTAATACTAAGATGTTAACTTCACGTAGTCATAAAGACAAATCGTTCCACCCTGCTCCCCACAACTAGGCAGAAGAGGAAGTGGTTTTGAGAAAGCACGCTTGCTGTCATTACTCTATCCCATCATATAGAGCAAATTACAAAAGGTCAGAGATCAAGAATTCTATTGTTCCAGTCTAAGTCCTTACATCCTTTGGGTCAAATTGGTTGGTCATTTAGTATGCCTCTCCCCTACCATTGGTCACCTACATTATCTTGTGATAACACTGCCCCCATTTAACCCGTTATGCAAAGCCCAGTTCCCTCACCTCTGAACTCTTTCCTCCACTGCCCCAGGTTCTCTACATTGAGCCCTCTTTCCCCTTCATCAAAACACATCCATCCTCTTTCATTCTCCCTCAGACTTCTATTGCTAATGTTAACAGCCAATATCTGTGGAGTGATTACAAACCAACTTTACAGGATCTCATTTAATCCTCACAGTTGCCTTAGGAGGAAAGCCCATGCCCAAAGCCAAACAGCAGGAAAACAGTGGATAAGTTTCAGAATTCCAAGAGTCAGACTCTACAACCTGTGCTGTTAACTGCGATGCCTCCTAATACCTATGTGATTGATTTAACAGTAGAAAGGGATCAAGGACTTCCTATTTTCCCTCTCATTTGACTGTTCTACTATACATAAGCATTTAGAGTCTCTAAGGAAATGCTGCTAAACTATACCATCCCTTGCGAACTCAAGTTATATAAGCCTTTGCAGCTGTGAGCATATGAGTCCATGTAAGTAAGTAAATACGGAAGCCTAAAGCCATTTACTTTTAATTGTTTGAGATACTCAGGCCACAGTACACAAAGCACAGTGCTCTAGAGTCAGACTGCCTGAACTCCAACCCAGCCTTTCCCACTTGTTTTCTATGTCCCTGAAGATAGTTAACGTCCCTGAAGCTCAGTTTCCTTTCTATAAAATGAAGATAAAATATCTGCTAGGATTTCTGCTAGAATTAAACAAGTCAAATACATAAGGCATATAGAAAAGCACCTGACATGAATTATAAGTGTACAAAAAATGCTGGCTAATTCATCCGTGGTATATAATATTGTAGTTGGTCATTTCACACTATATTATTGCACTTGCTGTGATCAGTATTCTCCTGCCTGCTTCATAAAATTACATTCCTTTCAATCAGCACCATCAATTATTCTTCTAATAAACCTACAAAGCACCTCACACAGCAGCAAACAGTTTCATTAATTTAGTAAACTATAGATGTCATTATAGTAGTGAGAATGAAGATTTTTACCTGAAGACTTCAGACTTGGGAAACAGCACAGTGATGTCCAGTGATGTAGCTCTACTGGGTAATACCTACATGAACTTGAGAAATTTCCTTTATTTTTCTGAGACACACTGTGGTCATCTGTAAGCAGTGATGATGAATGAGAACCTCACAAGACTCTTTTGAGGATGAAATGAGTAAATATGCATAAAGATCTTAGTTCCTGGCAAGCAACAAGCACTTAATTAGTGGCTGCTGGATGGAGAGTAACAGAGGTTTGAACTGAAAATAGACTCCAGGCAAAAGCCTTCCACAGCTTGGATCTAGGAGAAAAGACTGTTCTAAGTCATGCTTTGATTATTTTATTTTCTGTGCAATCTGAAAGACACAACTCTTTCAAAATCAAGAATATGCATTTCACAGCCAGTGAAGGCCAGTAGTGACCATTCCTTTACTTTGTATGAGTTTATTATTAGCCTAAGTAGTACCTGGGTTTATGTGTTTTCGATAACATCCCAATAAGTTATGTGGCTTGAAACACTCCTTAGCTTCAGTAAGGCCCTTTTCTTTCAAACCGTCTATCCAGATTTTAAGTTAATTGGCTGATGTTTGAGACTGTTTAATTTTTAATTCAGAGATCTTTAAAGCGGGGCCACAGTTCCTAGGCAAGCATTTTCCCAAGTTCCTACAAGAGCAGGAGTGGGGGTAAAGTCATTAACAAACCAAAGCCCACACCGAAGTGGAGGAAAGCTACCTTAGAGCCCCTGAAACCTGCTCATTCCAGCTCCCTCCTACCCACATCTGTGTCCTGGCAGCTGAAAGGACACTCAGACCCTTTATTTGATATAAGCATGAGAACATACATATTCTTCAGGATTCTGTTCTATTTCATGCTACCTTGAACATACCTTTAATGTTTAATTGGCTGAGATAAAAACTTGCATGATATTATACTTCAATAAAAATATTTAAAAATGTACACTTATGATACATGCACTTCTATATATCAATTTTTTTAATTTGGATACAAATGTATCGGATGTATCCTCCACTATTTCTCTGAATTTGAGTCACATTTTTTGACTAACAACCAGATGTTTCAAAATAGCCTACTGTGAATGGTTTCCTCTCTTAGCATTTATAAATAGCACCCTGACCTCTTTTCCAACTCAATTTGAGGGTTTTTTCATATTGGCTCTGTAATTATCTAAGACTCTTTTTTCTTAGGTAAGAGGATATCTCGGCAAGTGTCTCTTAACTGATTGACTCATTTATTAACATTTATTCATTAAATAAATATTTAAGGATCGCTAACTACTCTCTCCAAGATAACATAACAGGGAGAAACATTTGCAGTTCAAGATAACACTTATCATCTCATTTGAGAACAGTGCCATTATGTGTATATATACATATATATTCTAATCCTGAAAGACGTTGTTAAAGTGCTACGCTTACACTCAGTATGCCAGCAAATTTGGAAAACTCAGCAGTGGCCACAAGACTGGAAAAGGTCAATTTCCATTCCAGTGACAAGAATGTTCAAATTACTGTACAATTGCACTCATTTCTCATGAAAGCAAGATTATGCTCAAAATCCTTCAAGTTAGGCTTCAGGAGTACGTGAACCAAAAACTTCCAGATGTACCAGGAGGATTTCTAAAAGGCAGAGGAACCAAAGATCATATTGCCAACATACCCTGGATCACAGAAAAAGCAAAGGATTTTTTTTTTTAATCTATTTCTGCTTCATCGACCACGTTAAAGACTTTAACTGTGTGGATCACAGCAAACTTTGGAAAATTCCTTCAAGAGATGGTAATACCAGACCACCTTACCTATCTCCTGAGAAACCTGTATGCAGGTCAAGCAGCAGCAGTTAGAACGAGACATGGAACAATGGACTGGTTCAAAATTGGGAAAGCAGAACGTCAAGGCTGTATATTGTCACCCTGCTTATTTAACTTCTATGCAGAGTATATCACATGAGATGCCAGGTTGGATGATTCACAAGCTGGAATCAAGATTGCCAGGAGAAATAACAACCACCTCAGATACGCAGATGATATCACTTTAATGGCAGAAAGTGAAGAGGAACTAAAGAGCCCTTGATGAGGGTAAAAGAGGAGAGTGAAAAAGCTGGCTAAAAACTCAGTATTCATAAAAAGAAGATCATGGCATCCAATCCCATCACGTCATGGCAAATAGATGGGGAAAAAGTGGAAGCAGTGACAGATTTCATTTTCTTGGGCTCCAAAATTACTGTGGATGGTGACTGCAGCCATGAAATTAAAAAACACTTGCTCCTTGGAAGAAAAGTTACGACAAACCTAAGAAGTGTAAAAAAGCAAAGACGTCATTTTGCCAACAAAGGTCCATGTGGACAAAGGTATGGTTTTTCCAGTAGTCATGTATGGATATGAGTTGCACCATAAAGAAGACTGAGCATCAAAACTGATGCTCAAATTGAGCATTTGAAATTGATGCTTTCAAATTGTGGAGTTGGAGAAGACTCTTGAGACTCTCAAGGGACTCTTCAGAGTCTCTTCGACTGCAAGGAGATCAAACCAGATTTCCTAAAGGAAATCAACCCTGAATATTCATTGGAAGGACTGATGCTGAAGCTCCAATACTTTGGCCTCCTGATTCAAAGAGCCATTGGAAAAGAACCTGATGCTTGGAAAGACTGAGGCCAAGAGGAGGAAGGGACAGCAGAGGATAAGATGGTTGGATGGCATCACTAACTCAGTGTACACGAGTTTGAGCAAACTCAGTGAGATAGTGAAGGACAGGGAAGACTGGCGTGCTACCGTTCATGGGGTCACAAAGAGTCAGACACGACTTAGTGACTAAACAATATATATATACAGTACTAAAAAGAAAGTGAAATGAAATGTCTTCTCTCCAGGAGTTTTTTGGCTGTAACCATGTTACAGCCATATGCATGTCAAGGGAAAATGACATGCATACGGACTGCTGCTACTGCGAAGTCGCTTCAGTCATGTCCGACTCTTGTGCGACCCCATAGACGGCAGTCCACCAGGCTCCGCCGTCCCTGGGATTCTCCAGGTAAGAACACTGGAGGGGGTTGCCATTTTCTTCTCCAATGCATGAAAGTGAAAAGTGAAAGTGAAATCTCTCCGTCGTGTCCGACCCTCAGCGACCCCATGGACCACAGCCTTCCAGGCTCCTCCGTCCATGGGATTTTCCAGCCAAGAGCACTGAAGTCGGTTGCCACTGCCTTCTCCAATGCATATGGACAGTTCTTTATAAGTCAGTAAGAGCCAGTAAAAGAGGAACACCAAAATTGGAAGACTCAAATGTACCCAATAAAAACACGTCAAGAGTAATGATGAGAAAACTTAAGTCTTATGAGCTTGACTTTCACATGGTTCATATTTTAAGTATTGTTTTATGTATAATTACATAGAGAAGTAGCACCATCATCTTTCAAGAATTCCAAGGAACTCTAAAAACTTCAAACTGACTCCATAAATATAATTGAAATATGCAGCAATTCAGAACTCTGAGGATGGAATGATCAGTGAAGGAGCCACAGAGGGGAATTTCAAGATATATGGGAATGTAGCATGTGGAGACAGCAGTCATTGCCACAAAGTGGGGCAATGAGGGAGATGTCTTTAGGCAATCAAACAGAGAAGACATCTCATAGCCTCCAGTCTCTCATCAATCACGTTTGATCAAAGCTAAGAAATATTTCCAACATTAATAAAAAGTTCTTTACCTAACATTTTCCAGAAAATTCCCCAAATTCATCAGTTTAGAAAGTGCAAAGATTGGATTCAATAAACGATTCAACAAACAAGTAAGAAAAAAAAAAAACTTGCTAAAACATTAAAATAATTTCTTAAAAGCAACGGCTGTCATTCATAAGTAACATTTTTATAGCATCTTTCACTGAACTTTCTCAAAGTTGCTAAGAGGTGGGATAGAAAGAAAGCAGAAACAGAAAATTTCCCAAATATCATGACATTTATAATATAGAGTTCTAAGCTGGTTTTTAAAACTTCACAGTCTTACGGTGCTAGTTTAAGACTTTCTTCCAAGAAAACTGCAATTCATTATAATCTCAGTCCTATGCTGCTGCTGCTAAGTCGCTTCAGTCCTGTCCGACTCTTTGCCACCGTATGGACCCTAGGCTGACAGGCTCCTCTGTCCAAGGGATTTCCCAGGCAAGAATATTGGAATGGGTTGCTATGCCCTCCTCCAGGGGATCTTCCTGACCCAAGGATCAAACCCAGGTCTCCTTAATTGCAGGCAGATTCTTTATGATCTAAGCCATCAGGGAAGCCTCTTAGTCCTCTGCTTAATCACAATAACTAAGTAGCTGAATTGAAAAGTACTCTATCTAGAAAGCTCAAACTGCAGTGATATGAGATGGCTAAGAAATTTGTCTTTAGAAGCAGACACAGATAATACAGAGAACAAACTACTGATCACCAGTGTGCAGAAGGAAGGGGGAAGGGGCAATGTGGGGGTAGGTGGGAGGAAAAAGAGGCTACTATTGGATTAAATGAAATTATATGTGAAAAACTTGAAAAAAGAGGCACTATAGAATTCAAAAAACTTTCATTAAAAAATTAATATTCGAGACATAGGAAAAATGAAAATTCATATATTTTTTTAAATGTACCAGTTTCTCCTTTCATGGACTATCTATATAAAATCTGACTTATGGAGGAAGGAAAAAAATGCAAACACACATGCCCACAAAGAAGTTTTAACAAGTCTTTTGACTTCCCCTCTAAATATATTTTCATTTAAACAAATCTTTGAGTACTGACAAATCAAGTCTATAGAGAACATTCTTGGTGTTAAGACCCACCTTAAGTGTGTATTTGTTAAACAGCTGTCTGAAAAGTAGCCAGGGAGATATTTCCACTTTAGGCTCTAGCCTAGTTCCATGACCCATTTTACTTTTTCTTTCTTTTTAAAACACTGTTTAAACAGTGGAAGGTCATGAGAACTTTCCCCTCAATATTTCTCTTGTAAGTGTTTGGAAGTCACAAGTATAAGTTTAGAAGTATTTCTCTTTTCCCCTTAAAAAAGTTACCTTCCTTTTTAAAATAGTCATAACTTCATCTTCCAATTACTTACGGGCAATGTTCCCATAAACTCATGCGGGCGATGAGTGCTTAAGTGCGGGAGAAATCAATACTGAGCTTGTAAGTATAACACTATTATTGGTAATCATAATGACATCTGATTATATGTACTTTTAAAAATAGCTTATTTTTCGGTACTTTTTTTTTAAACCAAAAGGATATATTCCACTAAGCAGGCTACTTCAAGGACACCCTTGCAAAAAAAAAAGTTGCTATCACCACACAAACTTGCAACAGCCTAAAATGTCATTATTCCAAACAAACTAGCTTCTAATTTGCCTCTAAATCATTAAAGGTTATAGTTCACAATATATTTTCACAAAGACTTCCCCCCAATCAAAATTACTCCAGATCGCCGCAAGGAGGTGAGACGAACGGTTAAGAAAAGAAGCAAGGATGAACTTACCTCGTTTAATAAGACGGGCACCCATTCTCCCCGGAGACCTGTCTCCAAACGTCAACGAGAAAATCTGGTAAACTCCCTGTCGACAGTTTTCGAGTATGAGGTTAGGTTCAGGCAGGTGGAGGCCAAATGATTGTAATTAAAGTTAATTAACAGGCCTGCGGTCTCAAAGTGTAGAACAAGTAGGGTGCGGGGGAGCACAGGGATCCGAGCGAAGTCATTATCTCTACCGAGTAATTAACTGCTGCCCGAAACTCACTGAAGGGCAGCTCCTTTTCGAGGAAGGGGTCTAGCTGTCTATCCGGCTCTTCCCACTCCTGAGTCAAATCCCATTACTAAGTAGAGTTTTTGTATCACTTACCAGCTTCTGGTTTCCTTTTAGACGCCCACATGCGGGAGCGAAATCCAAGCGGTAGAAACCGGAGCCGAACACTTGGCACTCTGCAAATTTACCCAGAGAGGTGCCGGAAAGCCGCGGCTCGGAAGAGAGGGTCCTCACGCCCGACCCCGGCCCCGCCGCCCAGCCCACTGCAGTCCCCTGGACTCGCTTTGCGCGCGGGCAGCGGAGCTGGGGAGCCGAGGCGGGCGGGGAAGGCCGGTCTCCGGCTTCTCTACCGGCCCGGCTCGACCAGTCCTCACCCGTCTGTCCCAGGCGCGGGGCCTCCTGCTTCCCTCCCCGCCGGCTGCCCGCACGGCGTCTGCAGCCAGGAGGCGGCCGCGCGGGCGGCGCTGTCACTCGGGCCAGCACGCCGCGGCCGCCGCACCTGGAGGCGGAGAGCGCGAGCCCGCGCGCAGCTCCGGAAGCGCCGCGCCCGCCGCCCGCGCCCTGCCCAGGTGCTCCGGCGCCGCGCCTTGGCCGCTTCCTCCAGGCCCGCGGGGGCGGGGAGAGCCGCCAGGCGTGGGGGCAGCGAGGCTCAGCGGCGGGGGCAGCCGAGCCGGCCGCCCTGGTTCCGCAACATAGTTGGGTGGCTGACTCAGTCCGCCCCAACTTGGCCGCGCCTGGCACCCTCGCCACCTGGCGCACCTCGGCCCCAGGGCTCCCGGGCCGGCCGGGTTGGTGAAGCCGCGAGGACGCGTCCCGCAGCCCAAAGCGGCGAGGGCACAGCCCTCCCCGGAGAGATGCTGGCGACCCTTACCCCGGCTCAGGCCGTCCATTTGGTTGGTCACTGCTCTCGGATGGGTGGGTTGTCAAGTGGGCGGAACCTCAGCACCACTGATTATTAAGTAGTTTCCAGGTTGCCTCAGCGTTTCCCAAACTTAAGACTCATCTAGGGCGCTAGATTTCCCAGGCTGCTTCTGCGTAAAGTTGCACTCAATGGGCCAGGGAATCTGTTTACCAAGCTCAGTGCTGATTAGGCTCGACCCATTATACCGGATTCTCTGCGAGGGAAGAACGAATATTCCCACTTTCTAGTTGAGTTTGCGGGGGAGAGCAACTTGCCCCAGCAGTCGTAACTTTAAGGGGTGCAGGGGATTTTCAGTTTAGATCTGAATACAGTCTCCTCACAAATGTTTTCTATTTCTCCTTCTTGTCTCTCTGCCCCCCTTCTTGTCTCCACCACCCCTCCTAGAGGAGGGAGAACCCTGCTCTAGTCCTTTTGGCCTCTGAGAGCGTTAGATCCCGGAAAGACATTTTCCCGTGGACTTGGACCTTGACACTTTGCTCTTGGAAGTAACAATAAAGCAGCAAGAGGACACGGGAATTCAAACAGAAAAACCCTTGTGCGGCCCGGAATATCGATACTTAAATGTCCGTAAAATCTTATCGCTTGCCAGTGACTTCAAGGGCAAGCTCCTTATTTTTATATTTTACTTAACATCTTTGTACAAACTGTACCTGAAATTATCTCCCTTAAAAGATGAAATGTCCTTACCTTTGTCCTGTTCGTGTTGGTGAAAGTAAAACAATTAGGGGAAGTGCTGAGCTTATTATGAAAATGAAATAATTGGTGAAGTCCAGCGTGGGAGGCTTCCCAGGAGCCCTGGTTCTTGGGAGGCTTCATCTTCAGCGAAAAATCTGCCCATCAAAAAGCACTCTTCTTCCCTGGGAGACTCTGAGGCAGCTGTGGCAAGCATGTTCCAGAGACAGCAAATCTTCAGTTTCTTTTGAACTAAATACTTTAAAGCAAGACCTATTTTCACCAGGAAAGTTAACTCGACATTTTCCAAATCTCAAGAATTGTCTTTTTTTTTTTGGATTTCTGTAGACTTTTATTTTTGTAGCTCTTTTTGACTTCCTATTAAGTTCATACTCTTTGTGGGCTTTATTTTCCCTCTCCCTCATAGTTCTCACATACTTGTCATTTATTTTTATCTTTGTAAGCCATCTTAAATCCTTTTCTGAGCAAGGTGGGTTATAAATAAACAAAAAATCTTACATCAGTTATGGTATGTCTCAGTAAGGCAAGCACTGTTACTGGAACAGAGTCCTCAAATTATTTCTCTCCGTAGATTTTATAAAATAACTGAGACTTTGTGCTTTTTTGTAACAATATCTTAGTTCCTCGATTATCATTCAGTCATTTATTGTTTAAAATTTTTATTTTAAACAATATATGATAGTTTTATTTTTAATAAACAAAATTGAAACTACAGTGATTAGAAAACACAGTGAGACCCCCAGATTTTCAGTTTTCTCTGAGAAGAAATAAAGTTAAAAGCTGTAAGGCACACTGATGTGCACACTATTCAATAATAGCTCTGGGATATGAAAGAAAAGCAGTACTCCTTTACTGAAAGTATACATTGGTTATAAGGTGTATGCTGATTTTAAGAACCTTAATATATGAAGGAAAATAAAAGATGGCTGAAGCAATATGGCAAAATCTTTTGTTAACTGTCCACTAATCATACCAGGTTCTGGCCGAACACCTAGCGTATATGTTGTGTTTGTACAACTCCATGAGTTGGAATTATTTTTCCAATTTTACAAACAAAGGATTGAGACTTAGTTTAAGTAGTAAATAATGGATAAATCAAACACTTATAGGCTCTATTCATAGTATATGTGTAATGTATTCATATGTAGCAGCCCTCATAGGCCTTCAGGGAGAAAAGTACGCAGGAAAAGTAACTTTATAAAAATTGAGGTATGAAAAATCGGTTGACTGTCAAGGCCATTCTACTGTATCAGTTCAGTTCAGTTGCTCAGTCGTGTCCAACTCTTTGTGACCCCATGAATCGCAGCACGCCAGGCCTCCCTGTCCATCACCAACTCCCTGAGTTCACTCAGACTCATGTCCATCGAGTCAGTGATGCTATACAGCCATCTCATCCTCTGTCGTCCCCTTCTCCTCCTGCCCGCAATGCCTTCCAGCAACAGAGTCTTTTCCAATGAGTCAACTCTTCGCATGAGGTGGCCAAAATACTGGAGCTTCAGCTTTAGCATCATTCCTTCCGAAGAAATCCCAGGGCTGATCTCCTTCAGAATGGACTGGTTGGATCTCTTTGCAGTCCAAGGGACTCTCAAGAGTCTTCTCCAACACCACAGTTCAAAAGCATCAATTCTTCGGTACTCAGCCTTCTTCACAGTCCAACTCTCACATCCATACATGACCAAAGGAAAAACCATAGCCCTGACTAGATGGACCTTTGTTGGCAAAGTAATGTCTCTGCTTTTCAATATGCTATCTAAGTTGGTCCTAATTTTATAGTACCAGTTAATTTCCATCTGTTTATGTATTCCAAATATGGAATATTTGGAATATATCTTTTTATCTCTGTATTTATTCCAAAATGACTCACTCCAGCTTATATTTCCTCCGTTTTCAGAGGGAGAGCAGGCATAGCTCTGCCGTTGCCAGCTTTTGTGTCTATGCTCCACCCATCTCTCCTACCCAGAATGCACTCTGCTTCTGAAGGAGGCATTTGGAGAGAGTGGAAACCGTCCTGATCTCCTCTTCCTTTTCCTCCTTCTCCTTTTCCTTACATCATCAAGACTAACACCCATAGAGCATTTCTGTGCCAGTTGCTATTCCCAGCACTTTACTTGCAAAAGCTCATTTAATTATCCCAACAACTCTTTGAAGAGATAGTGTTATTATCCCCACTATAAGAAAGGAAACTTAAGAAAAAGATGTCAAGTGATTTACACCAATTTTGCCACAAGCCAGAGAGAATTCCAGCCCAGCCTTCAGGAACCTTTCTCTGCACTGGACTGCCAGTTTCGAAAAGCACTCAGTGCTGAAATTGCAAAGGTCCGTCCTCAAGATGAAGCCTGATCAGTGTAGGTTGTGACATTTATCTGAGTCTCAATTCAACCATTTGTAAACCCTGATTACATATCCATGGCACTGAGAAAATAGTCATCTCTCAATACAATTAATTCTATCCTTTCTCCAATTATTCTTCAAGACTAGCTTCAAATACCACCTCCCTCTAAAGTCTTTCCAAATTTTTGATATCCAGAATTATTTACAGAATTTAAAGTAATCCCTCCATTTTTCTATAAAGGAAAATCTAGTGGTTTTTTTGAGTGGTTTTAAAAGGATCCTTGCACTAACATGGTACACTTAAAACTGTGAGGTCACACCCCCAAAATAGTTCCTTAATTTGTTTTAAATATCTTCACTTCCTTTTAACCAAGTTTATTGGATGGGCTTTGTGTATATCCTAAACTAGGGTTGATTGAGGATATTTCAGGTGACACTCCGCATCCCCTACTCCTGCAGTTCTGTAGTTTGCAGTTCCGATGGAGAAGGCAATGGCACCCCACTCCAGTACTCTTGCCTGGAAAATCCCATGGACGGAGGAGCCTGGTAAGCTGCATTCCATGGGGTCCCTGAGAGTCGGACACGACTAAGCAACTTCACTTTCAATTTTCACTTTCATGCATTGGAGAAGGAAATGGCAACCCACTCCAGTGTTCTTGCCTGGAGAATCCCAGGGATGGCGGAGCCAGGTGGGCTGCCGTCTATGGGGTTGCACAGAGTCAGACACGACTGAAGCGACTTAGCAGCAGCAGCAGCAGCAGCAGCAGCAGTAGTTCAGATTAACGAATAATAATTGCAAGCAGGTGGAGATCCTGTGATACACAGGTTCTATGCACCAGACATTGTTACGCATTATGAACTCAATTCTCTCAATGGGTATGGGGTAGATACGATCATTATCTCTTTTTTTTTTTTTCTTTTTACCAGTGAAGAAACCAAGACACAGAAAGATTATTTCATCTAAGAGCCCACAAATAGTAAATAAGGAAGAAAGTATTTGAACTCAACTAAAGACGCTTACTCCTTGGAAGGAAAGTTATGACCAACCTAGGTAGCATATTCAAAAGCAGAGACATTTTGCCAACAAAGGTCCGTCTAGTCAAGGCTATGGTTTTTCCAGTAGTCATATATGGATGTGAGAGTTGGACTGTGAAGAAACCTGAGCGCCGAAGAATTGATGCTTTTGAACTGTGGTTTTGGAGAAGACTTGAGAGTCCCTTGGACTGCAAGGAGATCTAACCAGTCCATTCTAAAGGAGATCAGTCCTGGGTTTTCTTTGGAAGGAATGATGCTAAAGCTGAAACTCCAATATTTTGGCCACCTCATGCGAAGAGTTGACTCATTGGAAAAGACTCTGATGCTGGGAGGGATTGGGGGCAGGAGGAGAAGGGGACGACCGAGGATGAGATGGCTGGATAGCATCACCGACTCGATAGATGTGAATTTGAGTGAACTCCTGGAGTTGGTGATGGACAGGGAGGCCTGGCATGCTGCAGTTCATGGGGTCACAAAGAGTCAGACATGACTGAGCGACTGAAGTGAACTGAACTGAATGTGGATTCAAAACTTATGCCTTAAGCATTCTGCTAGGATGCCTCAAAGAAAACTTACCAAAAGGACCTTTCTTTCTGATACCTAACTTTGGGGGAAAATGATACATCATATATTCAGACATATACAATACTCTCTTTTGGGTTTTCCCATTGCCCTTTCTGTTAAATGCTATTGGAGAGCCTTTATTAGTAGGGTTTGCCTTATGGATGTTGAGAAGTTTTTCTTATTAGTATTTGTATTCCTGAAGTACCATAACCTCTTTATTCTTGTCAGTCTGCCTTGCATTATGGATACTTAGAATCTTGTTATTTGAATTCTCTGAAGTACTTACCATAAAGCTTTAGATAAATGTTTGTTTTATTAAACTGAAAAGAGTATATATTCATTAGGTTGACTTTTTTCAGTACTTTGTTACAAGTTTTAAGAGTTGCTTTGAAAGTTCTTTTTAACTCTTTCTCCCCACAAGGGAATAACTTGAGTGGATATCTACTGTAAGGTAGAAAAAAGAGTAGTGTAAAATATTCAATCAATTCAATTATTGGCTAAAAGTTGATGGTATTGCAGAAATAATTTATTTTAAAATATAAGTTTTTCAGAAACCACAAATAATATCAAGAAAAAAGTGAACATAAATTATCATATAAAAGTAATATTACAGACATTCATTTAGGCTCTAGGAATTAGTGTATTAGTTGCTCAGCTCTGTCCAACTCTTTGTGACCCCATGAAATGCATCTCACCAGGCTTCTCTTTCCATAAAATTCTCCATGCAAGCATACTGGAGAATATTGCCATTTCCTACTCCAAAGAATCTTACCAACCCAGGGTTCGAACCCAGGTCTCCTGCATTGTGGGAAGATTCTATACTATCTGAATCACCATTAGAACAGAGCCTAAATGAGTTTCTGAAATATTACTTTTATATGAAAATTTCATTTTGTATTTCATTGATGTTCTCAGTCATATCCAACTCTTTGTGACCCCATGCATTGTAACCCCTCAGGCTCCTCTGTCTGTGGAATTTTCCTGGCAAGAATTCTGGAGTGGGTTGCCATTTTCTACTCCAGGGGAATCTCCCTGGCCCAGGGATTGAGCCTGCATCTCTTGCTGTCTCCTGCATTGGCAAGCAAATTCTTTACCATTGTGCCACCTGGGAAGCCCATTTCATTGATACAGATACACATATTTAAACACTGTACTACTTTTGAAATGTAAATTCACCTTAAAATGAATTGCTGTTATCTAACAACAGCCATAGTATAGTTGTCATTACCTACATGTTCATAAACTTGATCATAGATGCTTATTTTGTCCTCACTTCATTGAAGTTACTTGCATTGACAGTGCTACTACACATGTTGAGTTTAACTGTCATATGAAATGTCATCAAAGTGTTACTAACTTTCTTTGTGAAAAGGCAAAGAAATGGGAGATGAGATTTGATAAAATCTATGTTTAAATAATTCTCAAAGAGCATTTTCATATACATGTTTATATACATATATATGCATATTGGAGAAGGCAATGGCACCCCACTCCAGTACTCTTGCCTGGAAAATCCCATGGATGGAGGAGCCTAGTGGGCCGCAGTCCATGGGGTCGCTAAGAGTTGGACATGACTGAGCAACTTCACTTTCACTTTTCACTTTCATGCATTGGAGAAGGAAATGGCAACCCACTCCAGTGTTCTTGCCTGGAGAATCCCAGGGATGGGGGAGCCTGGTGGGCTTCCGTCTCTGGGGCTGCACAGAGTCGGACACAACTGAAGCAACTTAGCATATGCATATTTACATACGTAATATAAATTCTAAATGAACAGTGTTATGTCATAGTCTAATAGTGAGATTTTTTTCTTGTGGTATAGAAAATAATCACATATCCAAAAGTAGATTACATTTTAGAGTTGCAGATATCCAGTAGTTTCTACCACCACTAACATAAACATCTAATTTTACTTTTATATGGAAAATAGTTCCTTAAGAAAAATCAGTGTTAAGAGAAGTCCAGAAATCCTAACTATGACTCAGTGGATTTGCACAGGAAATACATCAACTGAGAGTACAATCATTGCTTTCACTTTGTTGTGTCAATTTTCCTCATTTCTGAAACTGTTTACTAAACACTTCACAAAATTTATTTCTTCATGCTATAGCTTGAAAATACTATATAGTTTCATTTTGCCCCTTTGTGCTAAAAATGCTTCCCTTATAATAAATAATCAGCCTTGAGAGTTCTTCTGACATAAGGGAAAAAAGTGGCGAGGGATTTGCAAAATAGGTAGAAATACACAAGCAACAGCTAAAAATAAATCTCTTATAAAGCAAATCAACTGTTACAAAACCAATTTGAAAAGCACAGACTAACAATCATGTAAAGGGCAAATTTAAAACAAGAAAAGGATTGATGAGACCTCATACCACAGTTGGAGAAGGTAATGGCACCTCAGTTCAGTACTCTCACATGGATGGAAGAGCCTGGTGGGCTACAGTCGATGGGGTCGCTAAGAGTTGGACATGACTGAGCAACTTCACTTTCACTTTTCACTTTCATGCATTGGAGAAGGAAATGGCAACCCACTCCAGTGTTCTTGCCTGGAGAATCTCAGAGATGGGGGAGCCTGGTGGGCTGGCGTCTCTGGGGTCGCACAGAGTCGGACATAACTGAAGCAACTTAGCAGCAGCATACCACAATTAACAATCACAAAAGCAAAGGTCACAAACTTGCTGCACATGGAAATCATGAAGTCTGAGTAGCTTTCAAAGTATATAGAATTTAACAGTATTTAGTTACTCAAATTTAGAAGAGTTTACATTAAAATATGAATTTTTAGCTTCTTTTGAAAAATCAGTGTGTCTGATAATGCTGAATTCACATTTCCACAAAGCAAGTGTGAACAGATTGGAAAACTGGCTGCCATTTTTGGACAGGAATACACTCCCTAATTTGCTGTAGTTTCTCCTCACCCTAGTTCTCCTTGGTTGTAACTTAGAAGCTGTGGAAATTGCAACTATGGGATATTGCCTAAAATCATGACCAGTGAAAGACACACTATTTGAGTGATCCTCGAAGAACACTTACAATTTCTGAAGTAGAAATCTTAGAAATATAGAACCCAGCTCAAACGTCAATACCCAACACATAAGAATGTTTTACCAGCAGAAGCAGCAACCAGTGTTATCATCATAATAGCTAGCATCTGTTGAGTTCTTAAAATAGGTCAAATATCATATTAAACACTTTGCAGCTATTATTCATTGAACTAAATTTTGTATTGGGTTGGCCAATAAGATATGATGAGTCACAGAGATGGAAAGATAAAGTAGATTTATGTCACTATCTTTCTGAAGGTTACAACATGATAACAGGGGAAGATATTACCCAAAGAATCACATAAATGTATATGTGTATATATACACAATACAGTATGAACCAGGGTTCAGTCCCTGGGGACTGATCAGCTGCTCCCCTCTGCAGCTGATCCCCTGCAAAGGGGAGCAGCTACTCACTCCAGGATTCTGGCCTGGAGAATTCCATGGATAGAGGAGCCTGTCCGGCTACAGTCCATTGGGTAGCAAAGAGTCAGACTTGACTGAGCAACTTTCACTTTCCCTTTCATGTTACAGTATACTACATGTATATACATATACATGTATACAGATATTACATATACTACTAGTATATCAACACAGGTATATACTTTATTTATATATTTACATGTGTATACTATTTGTACATATATGATTTTACTTAAGCCATATGAATTTACTGATATTTGTCTATATTTAACCTCAGAAATGGTCATTGCTTATGGTTCATATTAATACATTTTAGTTGAGAATACAGGAAATGCTTTCCCCCTATTCCCAATCTTTCCTTCTTATTTAGAGAGTTTCTAACCCTCCTAGTTCCCTCTCCCTACCACAGACACACTGTACTCTATGACCTGTGGGTACTTATCTATTCAGTGTTTGGGGAAGGGGAAAATGGCCGTATGAGCCCTGCTCTTTCATTCCCTCCTTCTCACAGGGAGCCAGGTGGCAAAAAGAGTGTGTTGCTCTTCCAAGGTGTAAAACCTATGGGAGGTTTGAAGCTATCCATAGCTTCCACAGCCTGGCATGCTGTCAAAGGGAAATAAAAGTAATGTCTTATTCCTTATCTGCCTGATTTCTATCTTTCCAGCCATTTCAAACTACTCCAACATTTGTGGCTTTAGGAACAAATGAGGTTCTATGCAAGAGAATATAATAAGGGGAAGGAAGGAAGGGTTTTGATTGCTAAAGCAGAAGATTCCCCTTTACAAGTGACATTTAAACTGACAAGTACAGGCTGACTGGGAGTCAGCTTGTGTGCTGTGCATGTGTGTGGTGTGTTCTAGACCAAGAAGAACATTTGTAAAACCTCACAAGTAGCAAAAGTCAGGTACTTTTGAGGAAATGAAAGAGGGTCTTTCTGCTAGATGGTGAAAAAAGGACAAGATGAAGTTGAAGGAACAGGCAGGTATGTTATGTATAACTATATAAGTCATGTCAAGTTTGGGGATTTTTATCAGAAGGGTGATCAGAAGTCATCAAAAAACTGAAGCAGGGGAGAATGTAATCATTTCCTTACCTTATATAATCTTCAAAATAACCCTTGATGGAATGTATGACTGCTATGTTCTTACATCAGCTATATAAATTGAGATGCAGAGAAGTAAAGAAATTAAACTGCAAATGTACTATTTGATAGAACATTTATATGATTCTAGGGACTATCTTTTTTTCTTCTATTGCAGTTTCCCCACGTTTAGATAACTTCCGTGTTCAGAAGCATGCTAGAGAGATGACATCAAGAGCCAACACTCCTGAAGAAGTGAAAACAATGCTTTGTAAGAAAAACCAAACTGACAAAAAGAGTATTTTCAATAAAACAGTGTTCTAACAGGGACTATCCTTTTAGTCACTCTTACATTCCACCTACCCAAAAAAGAGTGCACAGTCTAATCTATAGAGATTTCAGAGTAGAGATGGACCCACACTGTATGTCCATCTATAGACTGTGACTTACAAATAGAAACGACTAACTCACAGCATTTTTAGGGATTTACAAACATTACTTGATACTTGTCATTTGATATCTTTGCGTTTAGGGAAATAAAATGGACAATCAATTCAATTTATCCTTCTAGTTTCTATAGTAGAATCCTAATGTTAGGAAAATATTAAGTTTTTAACTATGAGGTGGCTTTTTTGTATCATATAAACAAATTTAATATTTTTTCCTAAACCAAGTAATTATAAATACATTGGTAGAAGGAGAGCAGAGGTTAAGAAAAGTCTCAGCCCTTCATAAAAATGTGTTGGTATATTTTAGAATGAAGCTGCTAACCAAGTTACTCTCTCTGTCTCTAACAGTGCCAGACACGAATATATGATTTAAAAGTTCATTCACCACTGACCTCATGTGCTGTGTGTATACTGGTGACTGTAACTTCCGTGCCATCCATGTCTGCTGTTCTTACTTTAGGAAATAAGGTCCAAATATCCTGTTTCTCGGTCTGAAAAGGTAGTGTTTTCAGTTTTTTTTAAAAAACACATTTTTAGAAAAGCTCTCTGTCTGCCATTTGATCATTTTGTATGTGTGAAAAATGACATACCATCTCAGTTATGCTCCACAGCAGGTGCACAAACCTTCAAAGACCCAGCTCTCAAGTCTGCGTTTCCTTCACTCCACATGGCTTCTGCAGCATCCTGTATAATGGCTTTATATTTTTTCCTGTGGAAACACTCATACCCACACTACTGCAAGTTCAGCCTGGTTTAGCAATCAGAATACATTGTGTCTTCCCAGTACGTTTTGCAAGCATATTAAGGAGACCATGGCTGTCATGCTTGACTGAACTTTGCTTTCTTTCACTTATAAAGGAACTACTGCTTATGCATTCATTCAGCCATGAATGCTTGGCTTTTTCATTACAGTTACTAGGACACTAAAAAAGGAAGGTTTTTTGGTTTTTCATTCATCTTCAGAAAAACAAGAAAATAAAACAGCACTGGAAGCAGTACTTGCCTTTATACCCAAAGGTGGGGACAGTTTTTTTTACTAAAGTAATATTAAAAAAAACCATCAAGTTAATTCATTAGATTAGCTTCATAAGTGCAGAGAACACTTTTAAATAAAAAACAAAAAATTTATACAATCATCAGATAGGTAAATGTTTTGTTGAACCAGTTGAATTCAACAGGAACACTTATATATAAAGAACTTTAGTTTTTCTTCCGTTGCCCCTTTCCAAGTATGCTTTTGGACTTACTCTGCTCCTGCCCCTGAATGAAATATATGGCTGGTCCTTAGATTTTTCTGAACTGTGTCAACAACAAGAACAATCTAGTCAATGTAACAAAAAAGTGCAGCCTGATCTAGCATAACAAATTAATTCCTGTATTGTTCATTTATTACAAAACATATTGTCCTCAGTCACCACTCCCTTTCCCACCATTTGGCTTCAGGTCTGGAAGCCTTCCTTGGGGTGGTTGGTAGGATCAGAAGGGTAGGGTTTTCCCCCCTTACTTCACCAGCTGTTCCATTAGACCTGTCAAGGTTCATGTCAATGGGAAGAGGAGACTGAGAGGAAGGGTGGTGTCTTAAATGGTAGGTGCAGCTGTAATTTTCTGGCTCGCTCTCTCCTAGTTCTCCCCAACTCTGTACCCACTTCACCCCCAACCCTCAACCACTGCTGGAATCTGGACTCTACTTGCTGCTCCTGAGATGTTGGAGATAACGTCCTCTCAGCCAGCAGCTTTTGACCTCACCTCTTCAGCCCCTATTTGGTTAATTGAGTTTCTCTCTTTCAAAAGAGTCCCTACCTCAAACTTCTCTCAGACACTCCACAGCCTTTAGCAAGGTTCAGACACAGCTGGCACTCACTGCAAACATGTGAACTGTTGTGCTGCCTTCTTCAAAGCTAACTACGTTACAGACCACAACTAACATGATGAGAAGAGTGTACGAGAGCCTATGGCCAAGTATATCATGTAGTAGACACAAGTTACAAAAGGAACATGCTACTACATCAACAAGGCTGGGGTCTTGCATTTTTGCAGGAGTGCATGCATATGAGCATGTGTGGGTAGACATATGTATTAAATGTTACCTATATATACAATGGACATGAGTTTGAGCAAACTCCAAAAGACAGTGAAGGACAGGGAAGCCTGGCATGCTACAGTCTATGGGGTCGTGAAGAGTTAGATACAACCTAATGACTGAACAACAACAATGTGTTCTATTATTGGGGTCATATTTATCAACCCACATGCAATCTCAACATATAAACCCTCTCCCTTAATCCTCACACCAACCCTATGAATTGGATTTCAGTATTAGCTTCATTTTATAGATGAGATACTTAGAGGTTTAAGAATTTAAGTAACTTACTCAAAGTCACACACTTTATAAAAGGTAGAGCTGGAACGCAAGCTTAGTACCACTGTCAGAGGTATAGGCCTAGCTCACTGTAAATACTACATAAGGCCATCTCCCCTTGGGCCTGGAGTATTATTAGCTTATATAGTGACTGGAGCTAGGCTATTAAAATGGATTCTTGCATCCTTAGCCAAAGGTTTGCTTGGATAACAGACTTTAACGGCAGCTTTCATCTCTGTGTTATTGATGGAAATCTTTCACTGAGCAAGGTGTGACTTGGGTACAAGCCTATACAAGACTGTAATCATCCCATTAAACAATACAAAACAATAACAACCCAAGCCTTCAAAATAGTCCACCCACTCCCTCACACACCTTCTTAAATATTATATCAATAATAAAGGCAATGATGTCTTGATTCAAATTTCTTCTGCACAGTTTATGACATTTGTAATTTAGTTATGATTTCTAGGATGCATGCGTTTTGGATTCCAGTTTCCAAAGTTCCTTGTGGCAACTTTGAACGTTAAAGGAAATCTTACTACTCATGATAACTTGTGAGGGGAAAAAGATATGTTTGGTCAATAAAATTACCAGGCAAGTCATTAACCAGCCACATTACTAATATGATGAATTCAGAGCAAGTAGATAAGCCCTGAAAAAAAATGAAGTTTCTTGCTATTAGGCCCACTCAGTGGTCCAAGGCCCACTCAAGCAAATCATAGCATTAACATTTCCAAACTAGAGTTTCATAAAAGGTCTAAATAATGTTTTAAGCTACTTGACCAAGTAAATTTGGAAAACACATCTATCAACATTCTCTCCTAGAGTTTTATGACAGATGTTATCTTATTAAAGTATTCATGGACTCCTGCAGGAAAGAAACCTGTTTAACCTTGATCAACTTAGCATTTACTAAATTTATTTGATCAGAAAAATATCTTTTTTTGTAACACCTTTAGTTTATGGAAACATTTTCAGAACTTTTAGAAAAGCTGATCCAGTGTAATTAGGGAAATTGTATCTGATAGATAATGTTCAATGAAGATTACTGACTATTGCTTCCTGCAGAAAAATTATCAAGAATTTTTTGGTGGACATGGTTTAAGGAAATAATCTTTAAAATGCTACCAGCATGCACACATTCTAGACATATGTTCCAAGTCCATAGACTTCAAACTGGAAAGAAGTTTGGAAAACTTCAAAGAAAATTATAGAACCTCCAGAAGATGGACTTGAAAAAAAGTTCAGCCTACCTTTTAATGAAAATGAAACAAGATGTCTTTATGGGTAAAGTTAAGATTTTTACTTAAAAATCAATAGCAGAATCCAATCCAACTCACGACCAAAGCATAAAAAAAGATCTCTAAGTTCTATACTGTGTTGTTGTTGTTCAGTACTATATTATAGAAAAATTTAACATAAGAAATTTGTGGATGGTAGCAAATGCTCATACAAGCTCCAAAAAAATCTCACTGACATGCCCTTATGACATAACTAATTTAATGAGTTTAACTAGCAATATAACTTCCAAAGAAATTCTTGAATTTCTTTCTTGGCCTTATTTGCCAAAAATACATATATATCAATATGTATTATATATATGTATATATATATATATATATAATATATCAAAAGTAAATGGCTCAGTGTTTGAAG
>SJYQ01004445.1:930869-962517 GCA_006410935.1 Redunca redunca
ATAGGAACTTGCCACCTAGCTAGAAATAAGCCAATTTTGAAAAAAAAATCTTGTTTTCATATGGCTTCCACTGATATAGTTGTGATTTCTTTTAAATTTTTCTTTTTTTCAATTCCTTTTCTTTTCTTTCTTATTCAATAACCTTTTCAAATGTCTTCCCAGGTAGTCATTTTCGTTGAGAAGAGCATTCCAAATATCTACAGCTTTCTTCTGATAGTATTTTATGGCTTTCAAATCCCTTTCACGTGCAATTTTCATTTATTTTGTAATGAATGCATATTAATGAAAAGTACAATGTTTTCTTAGAGATCTTTGAAGCTCAGCACATTTCTTCATTTTCTTTTGTTTAACTAGTGAAATCCAGGGGTTCCGATTTATGATCTTTTTCACTGATGGCAGTTCTCATCCTCTGGATCCTCCAAAGCACAACATGTAACTACTACACTTTTTCTAGTAAGTTCTTTGGACCCACAAATACAATTACCAGGCCTTGAGTTTACTTGAAGTTCATGTACACATATTTTTCAACAAATAAGGGAGAAATTTATTCTTTTTCAAAGTTCTGAAACTTGAAAAAAAATTTTATGTTGAATCCTAAGACTCACAGGCCATACAAGTATTTTCTACATTTGTAGTAGTGGTCTTAGATTAAAACTTAGGTATTTTTCACCCTTGAATTTAGATATGTCTGGGCCCTTATGGAGGTTCTATGCTAGCAGTTTCGAACATCTTTCTGTAACAGAGGACTCCTTTGTGCAAATGAAATCTTCAGAGGAAATGAAAATAAAACATAAAACTGATGACACTCTGGCTAAAATAGGGCAGGCGTGGGGGTGGGACTCTTTGCCTCTGTGGGAACATGGGTAATTCTAAGCAGTTCCCTCTGTCGGTGACAGAGACTGCCCTGCAGCTCAGCCCCATGACTCAAACTTCTGCCATAGGGAAGGACGTGCCATCAAATAGACTGTAAAAGTGAAAGCTGTTCCCCACGTGTTTAAGAGGTACTGAGAGCCCAGCACAAAAGTAACATCAAAGACAGCAGCCTAGGAGAATGGAAGCTATATCACGCTGGGTATTTTTAGAACTAGGGGTGGGCACAGTAAAGTGAGTGGCAGAATGAGTAGAATGTTAGTCACATCTAGATCTTCAGGGAGGACCTCACCTTCAGTGCCTGTCAACAGGACCTGAGTATCGTAGCTATAGAGGCATTAGCAGCGGATATCATAAGGAACTGGGAAGAAGGAAAAAACTGAATAGAACCTGCAATAGCTGAGAGGATGTTTCTTGATGACATTTACAACTTACCTTAGAAACTCTCATAAAAAGCAGGGGGAAGAAAAAGGCAAGGAAGAAAATATAAGCTCCCTTTATTTGCTGGAAGCCATATAATAGTGATTGTGACAGAGTCCAGTGAGTAAAACAATTCACATCAAGAGTTTCAAGGAAGAGTTAATGCAAGGAATGATGATGTAGGCTTTGGAGGCCTTCAGAGCAAGAAGGGAACACTGGGGTAAATTCAAGAGCTAATGAAGATAAGCAAATACTGCCCCCAAAGACTCTGGAAACAAAACGGAAACTCAGAAGTTACCAGAGTAGCAGCTTAGAGGTGAGGCCTCACGGAATGGAGGCTCAGCCTCTGATAAGGAGTCCTCTTTGGCTGATGTGGTTTTACTTTGGCATGTGACGGGACTTATTCTGGAAGTGCCAAAAGGAGTGGGAATAAACAGTCAGTCTGGGGGTAGATTACTGTTGCCAGACAGTGCTCAGAGAAAAAGCAAGCAAGAGGAGGGAGGTCTTAGAGCCTTTCCTGCCCCATCCTTCCATCCTCTCTAGTGACCCCTATTGGCAGGACCAAATAGGACATCAAGCTGGCAAAACTACCATACAGAAGCATACGGAAGGATAAAATTGGGGTAAAAACACAATAGATAAATAGAGCAAGCACAAAAAAGAACAGTGTACAACTATAACTATGGACCTATGTCCTCTTCCCAGGTTGCTGTGACCACACAAATGGTGACAGTTTTTTCCTTATTTGATTGTCTGTTGTTCAAAATTGGGCTTCCCTGGTGGTTCAGCTGGTAAAGAATCCGCCTGCAATGAGGGAGACCTGGGTTCGACCCCTGGGTTGGGAAGATCCCTAGGAGAAGGGAACAGCCACCCACTCCAGTATCCTGGCCTGGAGAATTCTATGGACTGTATAGTCCATAGTGTCGCAAAGAGTCCGAGAGACTGAGTGACTTTCACATTCATTGTTCATGGTTAAAGTTGAAAAGCATAAAAAAGATAAAATGTCTCATAAAAATACTCTTGGGAAGAAGTTTCATGTAAATTATGGCAAAGCCATCATTTTTGAAAAATATTTTTCAACATTCAGTTTTACATATTGATGTAGTAATATTAAATTAGCACCATTCAGTATCTTGAAGATACACTTTACAGGCAACTTTAAACACATTAGGGCTTCCCAGGTGGCTCAGTGGTAAAGAATCCACTTGGCAGTGCAGGAGACCCAGGTTTAATGCTTGGGTCAGGAAGATCCCCTGGAGGAGGAAGTGGCAACCCATTCAATATTCTTGCCTGGGAAATCCCATAGACAGAGAAGCCTGGTGGGCTACAGTCCATGCAGTTGCAAAGAGCTGGATGTGACTTAGCAACTAAACAACAACTAGACACATTAGAAATTAATTAATATTAGGGACTTGACTTATAGATAATGCCTGCTCTTAAATTTTCTTGACTAAGGTGATACCCTTTGCTTTTCAGGTCACAAAAATCTAGGATCCTAACCAGATATGATTATAGGTGTTCATATTTATTTAAATTTTTGGACAACATTTTTGCTGCACATATCACACACTGTGTAACAGTGGGATGTTTATCTATCTAAAATATTATCATCATCACTTTTTGGATATTCACCACATGACATTCTATTAAAACACTTGGAAAACTACAAAGTGAGAAGCTTTAAACTGTAAGGGAATTACTTTAATCTCAGTAGCTTCTAGTTAAATTTTCTTTTTGCATATTTGGTATTTGAAACAAATGGATCATGCTTTCTGTAATCTAAAACACAGGATATTAGACTCTGAAGCCTCACGGTGTACCTCTCAATCCCTAGGCTAGGCCTCACTTGACCATTCATTTATTTTGCTGTTACTCTATCAGGCCAGGTTCAGGCAGGGCAGGAGACTCACTAAGTGTTCTGGGAAAAGGAATTAACTATAAGAACTATACTTTACAACTGTGGGAGGAGCTGGGGAAGTGAAAATCTGGAAGGGAAACTTTAGAAGATAAGAGAAGTTAGCAAGCTATCAATCTAAGAAGCCAAGTACATCCCACTACTACAATAGACCCATAAAAGGGGATCCCATTGGGGAGCTCTATGGAATGTTCTTTCTGTGGGTCTACAGCCAAGAGTTTCTGGGTATACATGAGGCCAACTTTGATATTCAGGGCCAGTAAGCTGTTAGAGCAGAGGAGAACTAAGACAATGCAGCAACCCACTGAACCACAACTTCATCTATATGTTATCTTGTCTGGCTGCAAAGCAACTTTCAGAGTAAAGTCTGTGGCATCACTTCCAATCTGCCAATGTCTTGCAAGTTCTTCTCTTGGTAGGGGAACTAGACAGGTGAGGGATTCTGGGAAACATAGTTCTCAGTTTACTAAGGGTGATGTAATAGTTCATTGCAGCCAGTTCATGCAAGAAACTCATTAAGTAATCTTCTGTAAAATGGGAATAATAACAGGGTGTTTGTGACAAAGAAATGACAGAATGCATGTAAAGATTTTAATAGTGTCTGCCACCTGGTGAATATTCAAAAAGTGATTGTCGTTATTATAGATTAAACAGATAAAAATAGAAAGTAGAATGATTAACTCTGCTCAAGGTAAATTGAGGCCATTATATGCACATTGTTTTGGACACCCTGAGAAGGTGTCCCTTGGATCTCTGACTGCTGAGAATATAACTAACTAATGGACCCAGCTGCTAAGCTTTGAAACCTATCACTTCAATTCTCTTAGGGTCACACCTTCCCACTGGCCTCCAGCCAATGATTGGGTGTGGCAGCAATACTAAGGCAGGTCTGCTCCTGGGAAACAAGAAATTCCTCTCACAGTAGAGACTATGCTCAAAACCTACCAGATAACCGTGATGAACTTTTTTTAGAACTGCAAGGCCCATCTAGAAGCAGTACTTCTCTTTCCTCCCTCCATCTCTTCCTCCTTCCCACCCTTCCTTTTTTCTTTTCCTCCTTCCCTGTCTCTCTTCTTCACCTAAGGTCAGACCAAGTTTCTTCCAGCTCCTTCCCCTTTTTTCTCATTGGAAGTTCCCTGAATGCATTTCTAGCGTGTTTAATCTTGTACTGGTGTTTGCTTCTTAGAGGACATAAACTAACATGGGCACAAAAGAAAAACCTTAGTACCTTAGGAAGATAAGATCTAGCACCAAAAAGTGAAGAAAGGAAAAAAATTAGTAAGTAGATTAATTTAACAAGCTAAGCTTCATAATTTTATTACACCACCAAAAAAAGCTGCGTGAGTATTAATTCTAGACTTCTTTCTTTACAGAGTTTCAAGATAAAACTTTTTGTTTCTTTTTAATTCAATATTTTGAGAGCCCTTTCAAATTATTGTCCTTCTTGCTTAATTTAACAGAGACAAGCAAATACTCATTTCTTCAACTGCTTTAACCTCTACTTCTGTTTCAGTAGAGGTTATTGGTAATATGCATATCTAACAACTACTCTATTATCCTAAGGTCAATTCTTTATCCATAATATAATTTGATGTACAAATATTTTCACTGATATAAGAACCATGAAGAAATGTTGATACTTTTTCAAATCCTCTTTTGAAGAATTAATCATTGTTTTATCCTATTTACATAAATATCAATATGTCAAAATCAGTTAGGATGCAGTANGTTTGCTCGGCGTTGAAATGTTTTTTTGAGGAATTTGTGAAGGAGAAAGTAATCTCCTGGTCCTATTCCTCCGCCATCTTCTCCCCCCTCTAGAAGTGTTTTATATACCTTCTTTCATCTAAAAATAAAACCGCTAGAATTCATCCCACCATGGCCTTGATGGCAAAGAAGCTCAATGTTATGTTAAGTTCAATGCTTAGGAATGATCTTATCTTTTTCTGCTTAGGAATGATCTTATCTCTTTTGTAGTAACTTATTTTCTTTTTTGCCCTAAGTCTTTTCTATTTTTTCTGGTTTTATTTATAATGATCATATATTCATGAGTCTAAGTATCCTAAAATATCTGCATTTTGGTGGGGAGAGAACTAGATAGGCCATAAAGTTTTAAATACTCTGTATATTCCAAACATACACCTATTTACAAAAATATGCTCAGGAAATGGAGCCTCATCAAGCATTTTCTCTCAAATTAGATTTGCATGTTATATATCACATAATGAGCCTTTTGAAGTTCCAAGAAGTCAAAATTCCATCCAGTGACCTGACATCATGAAAACAGATTCTTCACCAGTCAAAAGAGCTAATTCATTATGGGGGAAAAAACGATGCTAAAAATATCTGCACTGTCTTAGTCACTATAGTTTTGCTGAAACTACAACCAGTTCAAAACATACTTTTTTTTATACATTGTATAAAACAGATACTATAAGCAATAGAGAATATTCTTAGTTACAATTTGGAACTAGAGGAATTTGTTTTCTTTCAAGCGTAACTGTTAGCAATTACATTATTCAGGCAGTCAAGATAAACAAAGCAATCAGATATGAAGAATTAGGTATTAACGTTATTGTGAAATATCAGAGAGTCTTTGTATGCTGCAACAGGCTGCAAAATGGTCTTTTACCTGTAGCACAAAGATAAACTCAAAAAATATATAATAAAGACAGATTATAAATTATTAGAAGTTGTTTATTCACATCTATCTTAAAGAGTTGGCTAGCTAGCCTCTTCTAGTAATCTAAACAAACAGGATATATAAGTCACACAATTGAATATCAGATACATGAGGAATGGGACTTGGGTCTCCCAGTGCCTAACACACAATAGATGCTTAGAAAATATTTTTTAAATGAATGAACATGTTTGAAAGTTCAGTTCATTTCAGTTGCTCAGTCGTGTCCAACTCTTTGCAACCCCATGAATTGCAGCACGCCAGGCCTCCCTGTCCATCACCAACTCCCGGAGTTCACTCAAACTCATGTCCATCGAGTCAGTGATGCCATTCAGCCATCTCATCCTCCATTGTCCCCTTCTCCTCCTGCCCGCAGTCCCTCCCAGCATCAGAGTCTTTTCCAATGAGTCAACTCTTCGCATGAGGTGGCCAAAGTACCGGAGTTTCAGCTTTAGCATCATTCCTTCCAAAGTAAACCCAGGGCTGATCTCCTTCAGAATGGACTGGTTGGATCTCCTTGCAGTCCAAGGGATTCTCAAGAGTCTTCTCCAACACCACAGTTCAAACGCATCAATTCTTCAGTGCTCAGCTTTCTTCACAGTCCAACTCTCACATCCATACATGACCACAGGAAAAACCATAGCCTTGACTAGACGGACCTTTGTTGGCAAAGTAATGTCTCTGCTTTTGAATATGCCATCTAGGTTGGTCATAACTTTTCTTCCAAGGAGTAAGTGCCTTTTAATTTCTTGGCTGCAATCACCATCTGCAGTGATTTTCGAGCCCCAAAAGATA
Source organism: Redunca redunca (assembly GCA_006410935.1). Taxonomy (NCBI): domain Eukaryota; kingdom Metazoa; phylum Chordata; class Mammalia; order Artiodactyla; family Bovidae; genus Redunca; species Redunca redunca. The sequence continues at coordinate 937,550 of SJYQ01004445.1, forward strand.
AAGTCTGACACTGTTTCTTCTGTTTCCCCATCTATTTCCCATGAAATGATGGGACCAGATGCCATGATCTTCATTTTCTGAATGTTGAGCTTTAAGCCAACTTTTTCACTCTCCTCTTTCACTTTCATCAAGAGGCTTTTAGTTCCTCTTCACTTTCTGTCATAAGGGTGGTGTCATCTGCATATCTGAGGTTATTGAATTTCTCCCGGCAATCTTGATTTCAGCTTGTGCTTCTTCCAGCCCAACGTTTCTCATGATGTACTCTGCATATATGTTAAATAAGCAGGGTGACAATATACAGCCTTGACGTACTCCTTTTCCTAGTTAGAACCAGTCTGTTGTTCCATCTCCAGTTCTAACTGTTGCTTCCTGGCCTGCATACAGATTTCTCAAGAGGCAGGTCAGGTGGTCTGGCATTCCCATCTCTTTCAGAATTTTCCACAGTTTATTGTGATCCACACAGTCAAAGGCTTTGGCATAGTCAATAAAGCAGAAATAGATGTTTTTCTGGAATTCTCTTGCTTTTTTGATGATCCAGCAGGTGTTGGCAATTTGATCTCTGGTTCCTCTGCCTTTTCTAAAACCAGCTTGAACGCATTTGTAAGTTATCTTGCTCAGTTTAAGATTTGTTGTTGTTGCTGAGTTGCTAAATCGAGTGCAACTCTTTGCAACCCCATGGACTGGAAGCACGCCAGGCTTCCCTGTACTTCACTATCTCCCTGAGTTTGCTCAGGCGTCTGTCCATTGAGTCAGTGATGGCATCCAACCATTAATTCCTCTGTCACCCCGTTTTCTCCTGTCCTCAGTCTTTCCCAGCATCAGGATCTCTTGCAATGAGTCAGCTCTCCACATCAGGTGGCTATAATATTGGAACTTCAGCTTCACCATTAGTCCTTCCAATGAATACTCAGGGTTGATTTCCTTTATGTTAGATAGGTTTGATCTCCGTGCTGTCCAAGGGACTCTTAATAGTCTTCCTCAGCACCACAATTCAAAAGCATCAATTCTTTAGCTCTCTGCCTTCTTTATAGCCCAGCTCTCACATCCATACATAGCTACTGGAAAACCATAGCTTTGACTATATGGAGCTTTGTTGGTAAAGTGATGTCTCTGCTTTTTAATACGCTGTCTTGAGCTTCCCTGGTGGCTCAGACAGTAAAGAATCTGCCTGCAAGGTGGAAGACCTGGGTTTGATCCCTGGTTGCAGAAGATCCCCTGGAGAAGGGCATGACATCCCACTCCAGTATTCTTGCCTGGAGATTTCCATGGACAGAGGAGCCTGGTGGGTTACAGTCCACGGGATCACAAAGAGTCAGACACAACTGAGTGACTAACACTTTCACACTTTTCATTTTCACTAGGTTTGTCATAGCTTTTCTTAAATGGAGCAAGCATCTTTTAATTTCATGATTGTAGTCACCATCTGCAGTGTTTCTGATCCCAGGAAAATGAAATCTGCCACCATTTCCAATTTTTTCTGCGTTTATTTGCTATGATGTGATGGAAGCAGATGCCATGATCTTTGAACGCTGAGTTTTAAGCCAGTTTTTTTCACTCTTCTCTTTCACCTTCATCAAGGGGTTTTTTAGTTACTCTTCAATTTCTGCCATTAGAGTAGTATCATCTGTATATCTGAGGTTGTTGGTATTTCTCCCTGAAATCTTGATTCCAGCTTGTGATTCATCCAATCCAGTATTTTGCATGATATACTGTGCATATAAGTCCAGTGCTAACTGTTGCTTCTTGTTTTGAACAGGTTTCTCAGGAGGCAGGTAAAGTGGTCTGTTATTCCTATCTCTTTAAGAGTTTTCCACACTTTGTTGTGATCCACACAATCAAAGGCTTTAGCTAATCAATGAAGCAGATTTTTTTCTGGAATTTGTTTTTTTCTATGATCAAACAGATGTTGGCAATTTGATCTTTGATTCCTCTACCTTTTCTAAATCCAGCTTGTACATCTAGATGTTCTCAGTTCACATACTGTTGAAACCTAGCTTGAAGGATTTTGAGCCTTATCTTGCTGGCATGTGAAAGAAGTGCAATTGTATAGTAGTTTGAACATTCTTTGGCATTACCCTTCTTTGGGATTGGAATTAAAACTGACCTTTTCCAATCCTGTGGCCACTGGTGAGTTTTCCAAATTTGCTGGCATATTGAGCGCAATACTTTCACAGCCTAATCTTTTAGGATTTGAAATAGCTCAGCTGGAATTCCATCACCTCCACTAGCTTTGCTCATAGTTAATGCTTCCTAAGGCTCACCTGACCTCACACTCCAGGATGTCTGGCTCTAGGTGAGTGATCACACCATCGTGATTATCTGGGTTGTGAAGATCATTTTTTGTATAGTTCTTCTGTGTATTCTTGCCACCACTTCTTAATCTCTTCTGCTTTCTGCTAGGTGCTGGATTTTTTTTTGTGTGTGTGTGCCCATCTTTGGAAGAAACATCCCCTTTGTATCTCCAATTTTCTAAAAGAGATCTCTTTTTTTTTTTTTTTAATCTTTTAGTCTTTCCCGTTCAATTTTTTTTCCCCTCTATTTCTCTGCATTGTTCACTTAAGAAGGCTTTTATATCTCTCCTTGCTATTCTTTGGAACTCTGTTGGGTATATCTTTCCTAATTTAGGATTTAGAACAGAAGTAATTAGCACTCACCAAAATGAATGGGTTTTATTTCTCCACAATAGATGGAACATACTTTAAAATGTGTGTGTAATTATGTATGTGTATTTAGATGCCAGTGACATTATACAGATGAGGTGGCTGATGTTGTTCTCTTCTAAAATACCAAAAATGAATGCTCAACTTGTGGGAAATCCTTGGGTGTGAGCTTAAAAAATGCTAAAAGCTCTACTTTATCTTGGCATTGAGGTTCTCCAAAGAACATATCTCTCAAAACCTCAAAAGGAAACAACATTATACAGGGCAGGCACCATCAGTTACAGCACCATGGCAGCATTTTTCTGAAGTTTATGAGAAATTCAAAGGCTTTAAATTTGAAGATTTAGCTGAAAGGGGCTACAGGTAATTGCCTGACACTGTGTACTTACACTGGTTTACATTATTTGTATTCAAGAAATTCGTTGAGAATAAACAGGGAAAAGTGTCATGTAGGCCAGTAACAGAGTAGTACAAACCTCAGGATTCATGAGAAAAAGAAGCAAGTTCCCTGGGGATGGTTTCACCAGAAGTTCTCCTGACTCATGTACTCCCAGTTCATCTGTGGCTTCACTGTTCTTTCTACAAGTCGGGACTTTGCCACAGGTTTGACTTTGCACCTAAGGATATCTCAGTAACATCTACCATTCCAGTTGCCTGCCTGTGCTATTAGCTGTTTCTTCCTTTTGTTTTCCTTGTCTATAGCACTAACTCTTTTAAAACCCTGTTTAATACATGGCTAGCTTGCTCTTTTTTAATTTTAATTTTTTTAACGCCAAAAACATTTTGTATTGGAGTATAGCTAATTAACAATGCTGTGATAGCTCAAGGTGAACAGTGAAGAAGGGACTCAGCCATACACATCCATCTATCCATTCTCCCCCAAACCCCACTCCCATCCAGGTTGGCACAAATTTGATCCTTATCAACTGGAATGTTTAGTCACTCCTACTACATTTTTAAGATCCACAGGAACAAGACCTATCTTTTAAGCCACCCAGATATCAGGACAATGCTTAGCATACAGTAAATCCATGTTAGTTGATGGAAAGGCAAATATCTCACATCATGGCTTCCTTCTCTGTTGTGTGTAAATGTACAGGTCAATGGTAGGGCTTCCCAGGTGACACTAGTAGTGAAGAACCTGACTGCTAATGCAGTAGATGTAAGAGACAAGTTCGATCCCTGGGTTGAAAAGATCCCCTGGAGGAAGGCATGGCATCCCACTCTAGTATTCTTGTCTGGAGAATCCCATGGTCAGAGGAGCCTGGTAGGATACAGTCCATAGGGTCTCAAAGAGTCAGACATGACAGAAGTGACAGGACATGCACACACAGGTGGTCCTTATATTTATCCAGCAGAGGTTTGGTGATGAACACCCGGTTTCTGTAGATTATCATTGATCTTGTCTTGCTGCTTGTGCTATAGTCATAGCTCATAAGTGATGCTGATTACAGTTGTTCCAAAATGGGTCACAGTGTCTACTATTGACCCAAATTTCACAGCTAAATTATAGGGAGGATATCACCACTACCCCATTGAAACAGTTAGCATGTGTGGAAGCCAAAGCTGTATTCACACAGCAAACTTTCTCATAAATTCACTTGCCATTTTATATTCTGTTGCTTTGTTTATTTTGTATCATACAAAAGGGTATTGCCACAGCTGTTGGATTAAGTAATGCCTCAAAACATTAATCTTTAAGGTCATGCAAATACACTATTTCATCCTTTGTGAAAAGTTAATAAAGATTTCAACTTCTGTAAAAATCTCCTGTATATTCAAAAATAGCTCTACCATGGATCGCCTCTTCTCTCCAAAAAGCATATTAAAGACAGTTTCTTGTTTTTGTTTTTTAAAATTCCTAGCATGTCCTTTGCTATCTCTCCTTGAAGCACTCTACTTTCTGGGTTCTTAAGAATGTTAAGATTGTTTTCCAGGTATTAAGCTTACAGCTTGTTGCTGAAATGAGAGTAAATGAAGTACAAAAAAAAAATTTGGGAGTCTAGTACTTCAGAAAACGTAGAATTTCTTAATAAGAATATTTTGAATGTGTAGAAAATGCATATTTAAAAATCTTCCAGCTTATTTCACAAGCTAAACTCTGAAGGCCCCTATATTTCCAGTTATTGGATTAGTAATTATCAATTCTTTAGGAATTGTTCCATTTTTACTATTCTAAGCTATCATTAACATTTTGAAGATTTAACAGATGAAATTGTGGTTTTCAAAAAGTACCCAAACAGAGAATTCAGTTCTTTCAGGGATGAATACATTACTTCCTTTGTACACTGAAATAAAAGAAGTCCTCTGATCTTGATCATTTGGGCATATTTCTCCTAGTACTACCAGTCCTTCTTAGTACATGAATAAGGCACTGAGAAATTAACTCCTTCAAAACCCAAGGAACCAACTTCCCATAAAAAGGCGTTGACTTACTGTACCATCCTGTATAATCAAATGACTTCATATAGCATCTTTACTGAAATGCAATTAAATTATTAACCCCCCAAATAAACCAATAACCTGGTTTATTTCCTAGAAGCAACATAAACATTAGAAAAGTACAAATCAATTTTAGACTAAGGAGAGATTACAACCACATATTTGCAGCCAAAGGAAGTACGAGAGAGATGGTGAGGAAGACAAATGGGAAAAATGGCATACAGCATTGATTATTTATTACAAGTTTTGCTTTTAAAACAAAACTAACATTCTTAAGTGGCACACACAGACACACACACGCCTGATTTTTTAAGACCTGCTTTTTCAAACAGCACTCTTAATGTCTTTGTAGGTAGCAGCCAAGAGTTAAAAAAAAAAAAAAACTCTCATCTTGTGTTAGATAATACCACAGAGAGTATTTCTAACTTCAGCTTTAGCTTTTTGTCTACTGACTAGACCTATTTAAATTTCCTAACCTTTTTAATGAGCTCCAAAAATAAATGTATATTATAGAGAAAACTGAAGCACGCTCACTCTTTACAGAGAAATGACACAGAGAGGGCATTTATGCAGTATGTAACCTAAATAACCTAGATCAGATTTAATTCAATATGGGAGCCTGGGATTACATTAGGGCTGTTATCTGGGTCTACCAGTAACTGTAACAGCATCTTCAAAAGGTGGTACAATCTTGGCTCATCTGTGTCCTAACAAAGAATGAACCCTTTGTGAGAGCAGAATTCATTTTTGTTCTCAGTTTTTAAAAAACCAAATGACATTTACTTAACATTTTATAGCTATTTCTAAATAAAGAAATGAAAATTTTTTAAAAATGGTGCATTTCTGACAGTGCTCAGAAAAACAGAAAGAACTATTCCCAATGACTGCCTTTCACCGCACAAACCCAACACTTAGGCTGAGAGGTACCCAGAAAGGCATTCCATAGAAGCTTCAATTTTATCACCACAGATTCAGTCTTAAAAAATTCAAGTAATGCTGATGAGGAAACTCACAGACCTGCCAAGACTCTAGTGCAAATGGGTTTATCCAAGTGATTTTTGGCAGATGATTCAAGGGAGCAAAAGAAAAAGAACAACATGGAAGATATGCTGAAAGGGAGAGGTGAGTGGGAAGCAGGGCCAAAAAGAAGTTGCCAGTGATTATTTCATAATAAAAATGCTTGCCTAGAGCCAGCTCTGGCTGTTCCTCCCACCCACTGCCACTCACTGAAATCCTAGGGTGCCTTGAACCTACTGATGAGAGCAATGAGGAGGGGAAGTGAAGCAAAATAGAAAAGTTGGTAACACTTTCCTGCTGTTGAACCTGGTTAACACCTGTAGTGGAGACAAATAATTTAACACAGCAGTTGATTGCATAAGATCAAATATGTCAAGATAACAATAGTCTAAGTGTAGAGAAAGTTGTGGTTCTAAGGAACTCAATAATGTCCATTTATAATAAAATTTACTTCTGAGCAACAAAGACCTATGAGGATTCAACATGTAACTTAACTGATGGACATTGGTTGGGAAAGATCCTCAGGCAGTTCCAGCTCAGGCAAATTTAGTTCAAAGAGTTCAGTTACTTCTGAAAAGCAGCAAATTGGGAGCCTCTTAGTATGCTTTCCCCACTTTATAAAAGTGCCCATCACGCTGAGGGTGCAGTTCATGCTGAAGAATTAGTTTCTTGTAAATTTTTGCAGTGTGAGGAATAAGACTTCTGATGATGATAATTATACTTTCAAAGAGATGAATCCTGGAATAATAAGTCTAGGAATAAGATCTGTAAGAGATGCCACAGTGTGGGTAGAAGGACATTCTGCGGAGGTAACGTCTAGAATAGCACAGCTCTGTTCCTTTGGTGGATTTCCTTGTGACTGTCCAGAGGAGAGGAGGGAAACTCGAGGTGAACTTAAAGGGTATATGTAGTGTCAACATATATCAGACCCTCCCTTTTTTTCTTTTAAAAATATCGCTTTTCTTCTTTCAGTTACTTCTTATTTCTCTTTACCAGAACTACATCTCAAATTTCTAATTATACCCTGGTAGAAATCAAGCCTTGAGGAAGGTATAGAAACTCATGCTAAACTGGGATACCACACGGTACACAGTAGCAATGCACCTGGCACACCCTCCTTTGAAAATCTGTCTCTGAAAATTTTGGCAGAGAAGAAGCCTGTCTAGTTTTCATCTCACATGAAAGTTTACTTCATTGGTTTCGTGTCATAGGCCCATGACTGTATAGAGTCATAGTTTTCATAAACACAACAATGACTCAACAGAGAAAGGTTGTAAGGTATAATTCAAACACTGATTTCAGAGGCCACTAAAAGGAGAGTTTTCACTAACCAAAAAATTGAATAACACAGTTCCTGACACCCTGAACAAACCATTTTTGCTATATAGTGAGGGTGGAAGTCACCAATAAGAACTTTCAACACTAAACCTTCAGGTATGAAAACACATATTAAAATCAATAGCTACTGCGATCAATTGGTAAAGTTTGGAAATTTACTTAAACACAAAAGAACGAAATGATCTCTGCAAATATGTTGGCTCTAGTTTTCAAATCTGGTGACTTAGTTTGAATTAACTCCTTTGCTGCTACTTCTCCTTAACACATAAAAATAACAAAAATGAAAGATAAGCTTCAAATTTATGAGGAAACTGTTCTAGCACCATTTTTGTTGGCATAATTAAAAAATTATTTATTTTAATTGGAGGCTAATTACTTTACAATATTTGTAGTGGTTTTTGGTATACATTGACATGAATCAGCCATGGATGTACATGTGTCCCCCATCCTGAACCTGCCCCCACCTCCCTCCCTATCCCATCCCTCAGGGTTGTCCCAGTGAACCGGCTTGGAGTGTCCTGTTTTATGCATTGAACTTGGACTGGTGGTCTATTTCACATATGGTAATACACATGTTTCAATCCTAGTCTTTCAAATCATCCCACCCTCGCCTTCTCCCACAGAGTCCAAAAGTCTGTTCTTTACATCTGTGTCTCTTTTGCTGTCTCGCATATAGGGTCATCGTTAGCATCTTTCTAAATTCCATATATATGCATTAGTATACTGTATTGGTATTTTACTTTCTGACTTACTAACTCTGTATAATAGGCTCCAGTTTCATCCACCTCATTAGAAGTTATTCAAATGTGTTCTTTTAAATAGCTGAGTAATATTCCATTGTGTATATGTACCACAGCTTTCTTATCCATTCATCTGCTGATGGACATCTAGGTTACTTCCATGTCCTAGCTGTTGTAAACAGTGCTGTGATGAATATTGGGGTACACATGTCTCTTTCAATTTTGGTTTCCTCAGTGTGTATGCCCAGCAGTGGGACTGCTCAGTCATGTTTCCAGTTTTTTAAGAAATCTCCATACTGTTCTTGATAGTGGCTATACTAGTTATCATTCCCACCAACAGTGTAAGAGGGTTCCCTTTTCTCTGCACCCTCTCCAGTATTTGTTGTTTGTACACTTTTTGATAGCAGCCATTCTGACTGGTGTGAGATGATACTTCATTGTGGTTTGATTTGCATTTCTCTGATAATGAGTGATGTTGAGCATCTTTTCATGTGTTTGTTAGTCATCTGTATGTCTTCTTTGGTGAAACGTCTGTTTAGTTTTTTGGCCCATTTTTTGATGGGTCGTTTATTTTTCTGAAATTGAGCTGCATCAGCTGCTTGTATATTTTTAGATTAATTCTTTGTCAGTTGCTTCATTTGCTATTATTTTCTCCCATTCTGAAGGCTTTTTCACCTTGCTTATAGTTTCCTTTGTTTTGCAAAAGCTTTTAAGTTTAATTAGGTCCTGTTTATTTTTGTTTTTATTTCCATTACTCTGGGAGATGGGTCATAGAGGATCCTGCTGTGATTTATTTCAGAGATGTTTTACCTATGTTTCCCTCTAGGAATTTTATAGTTTCTGGTCTTACATTTAGATCTTTTGAGTTTATTTTTGTGTATGGTGTTATAAATGTTCTAGTTTCATTCTTTCACAGGTGGTTGACCAGTTTTCCCAGCACCACTTGTTAAAGAGATTGTCTTTTCTCCATTGTATATTTTTGCCTCCCTTGCCAAAGATAAGGTGTCTACAGGTGCATGGATTTATCTCTGGGTTTTCTATTTTGTTCCATTGATCTATATTTCTATCTTTGTGCTGGCATAATTTTTGAATGAGTTTTTCAGTTGTTTTAATTTGTATGGAAATTATTAATAAGGAGTTAGTTGCCTATGTCAGAGAAGGCAATGGCACCCCACTCCAGTACTCTTGCCTGGAAAATCCCATGGGCAGAGGAGCCTAGTAGGCTGCAGTCCATAGGGTTGGAAAGAGTCGGACACGACTGAGCAACTTCACTTTCAATTTTCACTTTCCACTTTCATGCATTGAAGAAGGAAATGGCAACCCACTCCAGTGTTCTTGCCTGGAGAATCCCAGGGACAGGGGAGCCTGGTGGGCTGCTGTCTATGGGGTTGCACAGAGTCGGACACAACTGAAGTGACTTAGTAGCAGCAGCAGCAGCAGTTGCCTATGTGGTCCTGTGCTGCTGCTGCTGCTGCTAAGTCGCTTCAGTCATGTCTGACTCTGTGCAACCCCATAGACAGCAGCCCACCAGACTCCGCCACCCCTGGGATTCTCCAGGCAAGAACACTGGAGTGGGTTGCCATTTCCTTCTCCAATGCATGACAGTGAAACATGAAAGTGAAGTCGCTCAGTTGTGTCCGACTCTCCTCGACCCCATGGACAGCAGCCCACCAGGCTCCTCCGTCCATGGGATTTGCCAGGCAAGAGTACTGGAGGAGGGTGCCATTGCCTTCTCTATGTGGTCCTTTAGTGGAGCCCAGTTGTTAGAACTTGTGTAAAAAAATAAAGCATTTGCAACTTTTATGAGATAACTGGAAATTCGAATCCAGATCAAGTATTTGATGATAGTAAGAAATATTTTTATTACATTTTTAGAATAATATTATGATGATTTTTAAAGAACTTATATATTGTTTATTACATTTCATCATTATCTTAGTCATCAAACATTTGTTGACCTTCTGCTGTATCAGAGGCACTGTGTCCCAGATGAAGTATTTGATATTGGGCAGAACCAGGTGGTAGTTATTCCACCTCTGTTTGAAGATTATGCCCTGCCCATTTAACTGCTTCTAAGTTAAGTTCATTCTTGAACACTTGCCACTGAGTTCCAGACATTTTCAATGATAACTTACTCATTATAAAGTCAATAAAATATGTTTTAGCTGTATGAAGTAACCCATTTGACATGAATATGTTATGTCAGCCTTAATATCATTGCCAAAGGAGCTATAGTGAGTGTAACATTTGGCCTCAGTTCTTTTTAAATATGTGAATTTGGCTTATTTCAATGTGCATGTGCGTGTGTGTGTGTGTGTATAAAACAAAATAGTATGACAACACTTAAGAGAACAATGACTTATGCTTGCCTCTTACCCTCTTTCCAACCCACATATTCAAGGATGTGTCAATGCCCTCCAGCCAAAGGCTACCAGGAGCAGACCTTTAATTGAACAGACAGGGCTTATTACTCATTTCAGTGAGGGGGAACTCACACCTTGAGGACCCATGGTGTATCTCAGTTAAAGGGTATTAAAAGGGATTTATTATAAGATTGGGGCTTTTGTTGGGAAGATCCCCAGGAGAAGGGAGTGGCTACCCATTCCAGTATTCTTGCCTAGAGAATTCCAAGGACAGAGGAGCCTGGTGGGCTGCAGTCCATGAGGTCACAGAGTCAGACCTGACTATCTATTTTACATACAATAGTGTGTATGTTTCCATGCTACTCTCTCCATTTGTCACAACCTCTCCTTCCCTGTCTGTGTCCATAAGTCTGTTCTCTAGGCCTGCATCTCCATTGCTGCCCTGCACATAAGTTTATCAGTACAATCTTTCTAGATATGCATTCTCTGTCTGACTTATTTCACTGTGTATAATAGGCTCTAGACTCATTCACCTCATGAGAACTGACTCAAATGCATTGATTTTTAATGGCTGAGAAATATTCCATCGTATATATGCACCACCACTCCTTTATCCATTCATTGGTCAATGGACATCTAGGTTGCATACATGTCCTAGCTACTGTAAATAGTGCTGCAATGAGGGTACATGTGCTGCAATTGGGGTACATGTGTCTTTTTCAATTATGGTTTTCTCAGGGTATATGCCCAGTAGTGGGATTGCTGGATCAAAGGAGTACGTCAAGGTTGAATATTGTCACCCTGCTTATTTAACTTATATGCAGAGTACATCATGAGAAATGCTGGACTGGAAGAAACACAAGCTGGAATCAAGATTGCCGGGAGAAATATCAATAACCTCAGATATGAGATGACACCACCCTTATGGCAGAAAGTGAAGAGGAACTCAAAAGCCTCTTGATGAAAGTGAAAGAGGAGAGTGAAAAAGTTGGCTTAAAGCTCAACATTCAGAAAACAAAGATCACGGCACCTGGTCCCATCACTTCATGGGAAATAGATGAGGAAACAGTGGAAACAGTTTCAGACTTTATTTTTTTGGGCTCCAAAATCACTGCAGATGGTGATTGCAGCCATGAAATTAAAAGACGCTTCCTCCTTGGAAGAAAAGTTATGACCAACCTAGACAGTATATTCAAAAGCAGAGACATTACTTTGCCGACTAAGATCTGTCTAGTCAAGGCTATGGTTTTTCCAGTAGTCATGTATGGATGTGAGAGTTGGACTGTGAAGACTGAGCACCACAGAATTGATGAGTTTGAACTGTGATGTTGGAGAAGACTCTTGACAGTCCCTTGGACTGCAAGGAAATCCAACCAGTCCATTCTGACGGAGATCAGCCCGGGGATTTCCTTGGAGAGAATGATGCTAAAGCTGAAATCTCAATACTTTGGCCACCTCATGGGACGGGTTGACTCATTGGAAAAGACTCTGATTCTGGGAGGGATTGGGGACAGGAGGAGAAGGGGATGACAGAGGATGAGATGGCTGGATGGCATCACTGACTTGATGGACGTGTGTCTGAGTGAACTCTGGGAGTTGGTGATGAACAGGGAGGCCTGGCGTGCTGCGATTCATGGGGTCGCAACGAGTCAGACACGATTGAGTGACTGAACTGAACTGAATGATAGTTTTAATCCTAGTTTTTTTCAAGGAATCTCCACATTGTCTTCCTTACTGGCTGTATCAATTTAGATTCCCACCAACAGTGCAAGAGAATTCCCTCTTCTCCACACCCTCTCCAGCATTTATTGCTTGTAGATTTTTTTTTTCTTTGATGAGGGCCATTCTGCCTGCTGTGAGGTGATATCTCATTGTAGTTTTGATTTGCATTTCTCTACTAATAGGTGATGTTGAGTTTTTTGTCATGTGCTTACTAACCATCTGTATGTCTTCTTTGGAGAAATGTCTGTTTATGTCTTCTGCCCACTTTTTGATTTGGTTGTTTGTTTTTCTGGTATTGAGTTGCATGAGCTGCTTATATATTTTGGAGGCTAATCCTTTGTTAATTGTTTCATTTGCTATTATTCTCTCCCATTCTGAGGATTGTCTTTTCACCTTGTTTGTAGCTCCCTTTGCTGTGTGAAAGTTTTTAAATTTAATTAGGTCCCATTTGTTTATTTTGTTTTTATTTCCATTACTATAGGAGGTGGGTCATGGAGGATCTTGCTGTGATTTATGTCATAGAATTGTCTGTCTATATTTTCCTGTAAGAGTTTTATAGTTTCTTGTCTTACATTTAGGCCTTTAATCTGTTTTGAATTTATCTTTGTGTATGATGTTAGGAAGTGTTCTAATTTAACAGTTCAGTTTTCCCAGAAACACAGAAAGAGAAATTAAAGAATCAATCCTACTTACCACTGCAACAAAAGGAACAAAATACCTAGGAGTAAATATACCTAAGGAGACAAAAAAGCTGTATACAGAAAACTATAAGAAACTGATGAAAGAAATCAAAGATGACATAAACAGATGGAGAGATATTCCATATTCCTGGATCAGAAGAATCTGTATTGTGAAAATTACTATACTACTAAAAGGAATCTACAGATTCAATGCAATCCCTATCAAATTACCGATAACATTTTTTACAGAACTAGAACAAAAATTTTCACAATTCATATGGAAACACAGAAGACCCCATATAGCCAAAGCAATCTTGAGAAAAAAGAATGGAGCGGGAAGAATCAACCTTCCTGACTTCAGATGATGCTTCAGTGCTACAGTTGCCAAGGCTGTATGGTACTGGCACAAAGACAGAAATAAAGACCAATGGAACAAGATAAAAAGCCCATAAATGAACCCATGCATCTATTGACACCTTATCTTTGACAAAGGAAGCAAGAATAAATAATGGAGAAAAGCTAGTTTCTTCAATAACTGGTGCTGTGAAACTCCATTGCTTTTGGAAAAGCTACATCCCTTAGCAGTTTCCAAAGAAAGGATATAGAGGAGGCAATAGCTTTGATATTTGCATACCTGAAATATGGCCTTGCTCTCCCTGAACACTTTTAAAAAGTGTCTTTTCTCTCAGCTTTATTGAAATATAATTGACATATAACATTGTGTAAGTTTAAGATATACAGTATGTTGATTTGATATACTTTTTACTGTGATATGATTACCACTATAGTCTTAGTGAGTAACTCCACCACATCATATAATTACCATTTCTTTTTTCTGTCCCTGGCTCAAATGATGTCTTGAGGAAAACAGAATTCTGAATTAGAAAGAGGGAACTCTCAGAATATCAAAGTCACAATTGAGTGTTGCTTTTGAAAAGTCCAATGCCTTCTGATTTAAATGTGACCTTTCTTGCCTCTTTGGAGGCTATTAGTATCTTTGTCCTTGATGCTTTGAATATTCATAATATTTAAAGTAATATGAATATTCATAATAATATGACTAGTTATGATTTTTTCTTCTTTTTTCAATCTATAGTTCTGATCCTATAGTTTCTTCAGTTTGGAATATCAGACACTTCATATGGGGAATTTTCAATTCTTTAATAATTTCTTTCTTTTATTTCCTTTTTCTAGGACTTATATTAATTGAACCACTTAGATTGAACCATTAATTTTCTTAACTTCCTTTTCTTTTTTCTATTGTCTTTTTGTCTTTTGTTTGACCTCTGGGATATGTTTACCCATATACCAGCTTAAAAACTTCCTGTTCTATTTTAACTCGTATGAGGTCTTTCTCATTATCTGAGTGCTTCTCTTTTTTTAAGAAAATCTTTTCTTATTGTGTGGGTGCATTATCTTCTATTATTGGCTCTATTATTTCAAGTTCTTTGTGTTTGCTTTAGTCTTCAGCAGCATGTAGGAGGCTTGTTTCAAATGCCTCACCTCCTTGACTGATATTCCATACTCAAAAGTGAAGCTTTAGGATCATTGTTTGGAAGGTTTTACATACTTAGATAGGGCTTCTGACTGAGTGCTTCATCGTGGATGACCTAACGGGAGCAGGGCCGTCTACTGAGGGTGAGGAGAAGGGGGCAGAGCACTAAACATTTCCTATGAACTGGCCTTTTTATTGGGGTATTCAGTCACTCTAGAGAACAAACTTCTAATCTTCTGCCTGAGAGGTTAAACTTGCTGGCCCTGTTCTTGGAGCTGAGCAGAAGAATAGAGTGGGACTTCACTTTCTAAAATTTCACTTAACCCTTATTGTCAGAATGGCACTCCCAGTTTTCTGCTCAGCCTCCTGCCTCTGCTGCAGTTTTCATAGAGAACATCTCTAGCTTCTAATGGATGGAAGAGAAACTGCTGCCTGGCTATTTGGGGCAGAGAGGAGGGATCTTGGTATCAAATGGCTCCCCAAACTGAATTTGAACAAAACTTGTTTACATCTCTAACTTCATTCTCAGTTTCAGAGCTATTCGCTACCTCTAATTCCTGGACTCTCCTGAGCTTCTACGGCAAGAACCAGTCTATTTTCCACCATATAGGGACAGTCTTTGCTTGATTAGGTTATTTACAACTTGTCCATCTGCTTCTGATCTTCCAAAAGTTTGTTGATGTATTTTCTCTGTCGTAGTCTCACTATTTTCTTTGTCCTTTGTAGTTTACCTGTTGTTTTATCTTCCTCAGCGGCATTTTAGGAGAAAGCAGAGATAGAATATGTATTAAATCTACATTGTTTAACCAAAAAGTCTTAGCTTTTATTTTTACCACCTGTTTTACAGACATTTTAAAATTGATATGCCTTGATAATTCTGATGTTTAATTGCATTTCCCCAGTACAATAAGTTATTGGGGAAAGTAAAAACAAAACAATCATTTTTGCCTTCTCTTTCCACTCATCATTCAGTTGTGAGAACTCGCTCTAAATAGATAAAAGATATTCATAAGAGTTCTCAAATGGGGAAAAATTAATGTGGGCTGACTGCACCAAAGTTTGGGATCAGTAACTACATAGAAACTCAAAGAAAATAACAAAATCAGATAACAGAACTAATAATGTTGCTAACATCTGATGTATCCACAGCTCCCCACCATAAACTAAGTGGAAAGTAGCCAAGTTCCATATACTTTGAAACTTCACTGTCTTTCTCTCCTGCCTAGCATCAGTAGGCTGTCTGGTCTATTGCAAAGTTATATTTCTTCAGTTGTTCAATGAGTGACTGTCCTACTTACTGGAATTTCCTCTGTACTCACTTTGATACTTTTGTATGAAGAACTGCAGTCTTTTCAACCACATAATGTTTTGTATGAATTCAAGACTGCATACTAATTCCTTTAATGTCAGTGGAAGCACAGAATTCTCAGTAGAGAAAGTATAGTAGTCATGCTAATCCATTGTAAAGCCATCAAGGTGAATTTTTTGCAGTTAACTTCTGTGGGTGTCACAAATCTTGATTGCAAATGTCAGTTCTTTCCATGGTTAGTGACATCAATTAATTGAAAACAAGATGCAGGAACATGCAGATGCTTGTTTTAATGAGTAAACACAGCAAGCGTGGCCTGTGGTAGGTCTCACCTTGCAATATTACATATTTTGGGGAAGCCAGACAGAACAAGTTTAGACTTGAGGACAGCAAATGTCAATGAGGCTAAGGCAAAATGTTTGGGCTTTTTCCCTCCTGACCTGAGAGAGTATTTTCCCACATATCTAGAAAGAAAGAAATGTATATTGGTTCAGTGATTCAGCATTTCACTATCAGTTTTATTCAATACTTAAAATGTACATGGTGTAAATTCCCCATTAAAGTCTTCTGTTTTCAGGGATTCATCCACTATCTATTCAAACATGCCAATATTTTTCTGACCTCTCCTAAATTTATTTGCCAATATTTTTCTGACCTCTCCTAAATTTATTAGATATTCCAAAGAATTGTCCCATGCTATCTCAAAGATGACAAATCCAAAATTAATCAAATTACCTACCTATCAAGCTGAATTTTTTTCTCCAAATTCCTTGACTCATTTGGTTTACTATCTGTTCAGTCACCTAAACCAAAAGTTTCAATCATACTCCATTACCAAGCAAAGTTTTATACCAGTGGCCAAGAAATGTTTCTCAAGTAAATGGATGACTGGGTTTTTAATACTTTCTGTTCCTCTTTTTATAACTGATGATTTACAAGTTATAATTCAAGTCAGGTTTAGTCGCTCAGTTGTGTCTGACTCTGCAATCACATGGACTGTAGCACACTAGGCTTCCTTGTCCATCACCAACTCCTGGAGCTTGTTCAAATTTACACCTATCGAGTTGGTGATGCTATCCAGTCACCTCATCTGTCGCCCCCCTTCAATCTTTCCCCAAATCAGGGTCTTTTCCAATTAGTCAGTTCTTCGCACCAGGTGGCCAGAGTATTGGAGTTTCAGCTTCAGCATCAGTCCATCCAATGAATATTCAGGACTGATTTCCTTTATGATTGATTGATTTGATCTCTTTGCAGTCCAAAAGACTCTCAAGGGTCTTCTCCAATACCAAAGTTCAAAAGCACCAATTCTTCGGCGTTCAGCTTTCTTTATGGTCCAACTCTCAAAACCATACATGACTACTGGAAAAACCATAGCTTTGACTAGACAGACCTTTGTTGGCAAAGTAATGTCTCTGCTTTTCAATATGTTGTCTAGGTGGGTCATAGCTTTTCTTTCAAGGAGCAAGCATCTTTTAATTTCATGGCTGTAGTCACCATCTGCAGTGACTTTGTGAAAGTGAAGTTGCTCAGTCATGTCCGACTCTTTGCAACCCCATGGGCTGTAGACTACCAGGCTTCTCAGTCCATGGGATTTCCCAGGCAAGAGTACTGGAGTGGGCTGCCATTTCCTTCTCCAGGGGATCTTCCCGACCCCAGGATCGAACCCAGGTCTCCCACATTGTAGGCAGATGCTTTACCCTCTGAGCCACCAGGGAAGCCAGTGACTTTGGAGCCCCCCAAATATAAAGTCTGTCACTGCTTCCATTATTCTAGTTCTAGTCCTTTCACTTCGAATCTCCTCTCAAAACATCACCTTCCTTTGCCTGCACTGTTGTTGCTCTAACACGGACTCTCAAGTCACTTAATTCTTGTATGTCTACCATCTAAACCATCTAACTCCCTAAAGCATAGATTTTACTATAGATTTACTTCGTTCAAAAATATTTAATGTCTCTCTTTTGTCTGCAAAAACACAATTCCAACTCACCGCTCTCCATTATTATTTCTCTTACCACTTCCCAGACTCATAAACCCTCTTTAAAAGCCATCCTTTCCTCTTTTTGATCATACCATGTCATGTCTTACTTCCCTGCCTCTGATCATATTATTTCCTATGCTGGAACATCCCTCCCCTCTGTTGTGAAGGCTGCTCAAATCCTGCTCATTCATTACCTCCTAATTAAACATCTCCCAGGCTTCTAATCTGGAGAAGGAAATGGCAACCCACTCCAGTACTCTTGCCTGGAAAATCCCATGGACAGAAGATCCTGGTAGGATACAGCCCATGGGGTAGAAAAGAGTCGGACATGACTGAGTGACTTCACTTTCACTTTTCAGGCCTCAATCCAAGTGAAATTTTTACCCCGCAAAGCTTTGGGGATACTCTGAATTCACAGTTCTGCTCTAATTCTCAACACAGTCTAAGCAGATTTCAATCATCTTTCTGCCTTTCTCTGAAGTTCCCATCATGTAGATAGTACCTGGGCCACAGTAAATGCTACAGAAAGGTCTCAGAATTGGGATCAAATTAAAGCCATATACAAAACATTGTGCAAATTACATACATATTTCAGGAGTTAAAGGAACAGAAGTCACTGAAAAATAAGATTTCCGCTGGAGAATAAGCCCACACCTTTACCCCACCCCTCACCACCCCTTCCCATATCACTCTTTTCCTTTTCCTCAGCCTCTTCAGACCACAAGAATTCTTGGGCAGTATTTAGGCCTGTGGTGGCATTCACTCTTTATTCCCTGTTCACTGGGCTGTATTTCCCCATCTCGTCTTCTAGGTGTTCTGAATGTTGCTCTGAGAACTCTGGTGCTTCAGAGGAGACAAGGCAATGCCCATGGGGGAGGGCGGAATGCAGGCTGTGCTTTGGAAGTTTTCATTTCATTTCAGAGTCTCCCAGAGAACAGGAGCCTGTCTGGAATGTACTGCCTTCTGCCTCTGGTGCTGTGCTCTCCCTGATGAAAGGAGGAGTCGGAGAGGAGGCGGCAGGCTGCTCTGGGTTTCTCCTCACACCCTGGACTCCTCCAGTATCAAGTCCTGTAATGCCTTGGCCTCATGTACAATGTGCCAATGGAGGGGCAGGCAGTAATGGGAACTTGCTGTGAATGAATTCTAATCATACACAGTGAAGATTTCTCACTAGTTAGAGAAAGCCACTGTTCAGGTTTGCTTTCTTTTAGTGAAGGAGCATTTTATCCAATTAGAGAGAAATTATCAGAGAGGAAAGAGGCCAAGTACCTATCTTGATCTCACTGCAGATGTGCCGTAGAAGAAGGCACTAATTAAACTAATCTCCTACCCAGTGGTAATAGACTCTGTTCCAGCAGAGAAATATTTTTTAAAAATTCTTTATGGTAAAAATATTATAAATATATGCTAACTAGAGATAATCATAAGGACTCCCACATGGAACTATATCCAGCTTCAACAATTATTAACCTATAGCTAATTTTATTTCATCTATATACCACTGCCACGATCTCAGATTATTTTGAAGCAATTCAGACAACATATTAGCTCATGCATAAGTATTTTAGAGTATCACATAGAATTATTAGCAATGTTATTAACTTAGTTTACCTTTGATTAATAGACTTCTCATCCTACCACAGAATCCACATTTTGTTGCCTTAAAACGTGAAAAATACATGGAGCTTCCACGGTATATCAAAACTGTAAAACTTACATGGCAAGTGGGACTGTGTGAGCTAACTCTGTCCCCGTGGTTTACCATTCTGTACACAATGGCATCCAGGGTGTTGGGATGCCCCTCCTTTGGTCACCTAGTAACTTTTCACTGGTCAACAGAAGCTGAATAAACTATTATGTTGCAGGAAAGTGCTTGGCGAGCTGACTTGGATCATCTCCTAGATTCTAGAAGAAAAAAAAGATCCATAGCCAAGATTAAATTTGCTAAACCTTTAGGCTTTGCTGTCAGGAAACATTCTACTCTTGGAGCATAAGATGGATGCAGAAGACATGGGCTCAGGTAAACTGGGCCATATATTGAAGCAGATTTGGAGACAAAACCTGATGCTAACGCAGGTGCTTCTGGGTGAAGACCACTGTGAAGGGGCTGGTGGGGCCTCTTGGATCGCCACAGTGGTCTTTCTGGGTCAGGAGCTCAGTGGGGCCCTTCACCAACTCTTGGAGCACACTGCAGGGACTCTGCGCTCCACCTGCCAGCAGCTATACGCACTGCTTGACAAAGAGAATCATTGTACCTGGAGACGAGGCAAGTATTTATTTATTCTTTCTCTAAAAAATATTTATTAGCCACTCTGAGAGGGCTAATGAGCACACAGAGGCTAGGTTAAGGTCTCGGTCCATAAGGGATGAACGATTTGATGTGGGAAGTAACACAACTGCACAGTAACACAAGGGACATTGAGGACAATCCCATTACAGACATACAAATGAAGTGCCTAAACAGTCTTCAGAAACAGGTGAGATTACATTTTTTCAGGAGGAGAATTTTGCTAAGACAAATGCAACATCTAACCTGAGGGTGAAGGAATGGATTGGGTTTATGCAGCCAGAACTTGTGCACCTTGAAAGAACATTCCAGGCAGAGGTGTTATCAGCAGGATCCAACACTTAGAAGTAGGAAAATATAGGCTTAGTTTGAGGAAGGTTGATCAGTTTTTCCACATTGAAATATATTTTATTTTTAGACTTATTTGAACTTGAACTTGCTAATCGCAAAAATATTGGAAAGTCCAGGGTGGGATAGAATATGAAATTATACCAAGACACGCATAAAGAGGGGTGCAGTTCCTTGGGAATAAGCCCAGTTATGGATGCTAAGTACAGCATGGCAGGAAGAATGTGGTATCCAATGCCTATTATCTCAGACAACAGTTACTCTAGATAAGAAGATGGGCATCATGAAATCCAACTCTAAATAACACAGTGTCAAGGCAAGTGGGCAGGTCTCATCAATTGGGAATCCAGGGAAGATAATGTTAAAAATTCAGTCTAGAGAGCAGATAATGGACATTGAGGGAAATCTGTCCAAAAGCAGCATGACCCAGAGACCCTCAGCTGGAACTCAGAGACAGGAATTGAATCTCTAGAGAGAACTGAATGTGATTCTAGGCCACATATGAAGACACGATTATTCATGGAGAATGATAAGGTCAGCTCCTAGAAGAGGAGTTCAAAATAAAGACGTTCTCAGATACAAGACAAAAAAAAAAAAAAAAGTCAGAACTAGAGCCCCGTGATAAGGTTAGACTAGTTGAAGATGATTTAGTGATGACTTTGAAAACACTGAGCTATATGGCACCTTAAATTACATATTAGTGAGTTCAGAGTTGAATTTTAAAGATTGGAGAGTTGCTAAGCCTATAAGAAGCCATCAGGTGACCCCAGCTGATCAGGAGACCCCCTCCTTTCCTCAGAGGAGGAATGAATAAATAGGAAAGTAATACGAAATAGGGATGGAGTGAGAGACTATGTCAGATCAGATCACAGTGAGGGTTTACACCAGAGCAAAGAGGTTTGACTTGGTTTATTAGTTTTTGAGTAGCCAGGTTCCTAAGAGAGTTGGTGTCATTAGAGCTATTCTTTGAAAGGCTTATTTGAAAATTGTCAGTGATCACAAGCCCAGCAGGATGAACAGTGTGAACCTAATTAAATCATAATAGCAAACAAAGTACTCAACAAAATATAGCATCTGCATCAACAGAAATAATGTAGATATGGCATGCCTGCTAACCAAGTCTATTTGAAGCATTCCACTAAACATCAGGCAAATCATTATAGATAGATCATTGATAAACTATATAGTACATTCAAAGAAGAAAAATAATTTTCCCAAAATCATACCAAATGAAGAATGAATGAATGGAGGGAGATGTTGACTTCAATAGGACAGCATGTTATGGGGAGGGGGGGCGGTCATGATACCTTCAAATATTCAAAGAATTTTCACAAGCAAGAGGAATTGGATTTACTCTTTGCTATTATGTTAAAAAGACAATTTGTCCCCAATTTCTAGATGTGTTTAAAAAATTACAGTTGAACAAATGACTTCTTTAAGAGGGATACAGGCTTTAAAGCCTAGTAAGGGTCTTACACACACAAGGGTCTTTACAGATTTCTAGGATAATTTCTCCATACTTTATTACATGTCAGTGGAGAAACATAATGTGGTTTAGTTTTGTATTTATTCTTTTTATGTGTCTCTGTGTGTATTGTGTGTGTAGAAACCATTACGTTCATAGACTGCCTCATGAAAATAAATGAATATTTGGGGAGCACTGCTACGTTTCTAAAGAAAGAAGAAAAGGAGATGTGTAATTTATGCGGCATGCATGATGAATGCACTCCACTGCAGACAAAGTCCGGCATTCAAGATATCAAAGCAACAGACATTGCTGCAAGAGGGGAACAAAATGTCATAGAAACAGTTACTGTTTCTCCCACAAACGGAGAGGAAAGTCATTACACAAGCCAGGTCCAGTTGAAAAAAAATAAAATACATAGGAGTTCAGAATTAGTGGAAAAAGAAAACAATACATCATTGAATGGAGATGTAACAGGGCAAGAAGAGTCACGGAACAAAATGTTCCCAGATAATGCAGAAAATAAAGATGATAAACAAATAGAACACACGACTATTGAGAGCATAAATGGCAACAGGGAAGAGTTGCATGACATAATCCAGACAACAGAAAGAGAAATTCAAGAGATCTCAGAAAGCCAAAGAGAAGAGATTACCACATCCTCAATAACATGTGATAGCTCCAATAAATGTGTGAATAGTCTTCCCAGTGACTCAGAGAGTCTAAAGCAAAAGAATAACATAATGGAAAAGGAGTAAGTAAATACAATGTAAGGTGCTTGTGTACGCCTACTTATATGTGTTTCTACTTGTATATAAAACAATTTACACATGAATAAATTTTTATATCTATATTTCATATCTCCAAAAGATATTAGCAATCAATAACTGTTTAAATGACTCCCATAAAAATTTATAAGGCTGGTATTACTAGTACTGTTCGTTTCTTACAGCTTCCAGAAAAAAAAAATGCTTCTTTAATGGAAGAAGGAATTGACTGTTTAAGAAAGTGGTTAAAATGAACAACTGTCCTGAACATGGACAGTTTCCTAAATCAGTACTCTTTAGATTATCATGAGGAAAAAACAACTAGGAGACTGCAGAGTTCAAATATTAGAAGAGAATTTCCTAGCCTCTGATTTATTTTATGTATATTTTCAAATTCTCACATTTATTTTATGTATTAATATCAATATTGTGTATCTGTAACCTGTGTCTTAGAACTCTGGGAGGGCTCATGCATAAGCTTCGGGAGATTCTTAAAATTGAATATATATTTTCACAACTACTTTATATCCTTGGAGATGGCCTAGAGCTGGCTCTAGACCAGAATCTGGCTCTAGCCAGATTCTCAAAGAGCCCATGACTTCAAAAAAATATGTTGAAATTGACTGGTCTATTTTATAAATCATCACCCCTATACAAGGTAATAATAATCCATATTTCTCTAAATAAAATAAAATATTCACAAGCTATATTTTCCCGGTAAAAATAAGACTCTTAGAAGACAATGGGGAATACAAATATCATTGGTTTAGAAGACAGATAGACATAAATTTATCTCCTGTTTTATTCCATACTAGTTCTGTGACCCTGAGCAACTTGTTTTATTTCTTAGACCCATTTTCTTATTTGTAGAAATTATATATACTTCCTGGGATTATTTGATAAGATCAAAGGAGAAAATCATCTAAAGGGTCTAGTACCTTGTTGCTTGGCTGACCTTCACTCAGCTAAACATCTCTATGTTGATTTATTTCACCACCACCACCCCTCACTTTCTCCACCACACACACACTATCAAACATCACTTATCCCATCTGTGCTCTTTCAGACACACAATACCATTTCCAGGACAACACCACAAATGAGTCTATGGTCTCAGGCAAGTCATTTTGCTCACTTTGACTTTTATCTCATCTATAAAAGGAAAAGGTTGAGCTCTGAGGTTCCCTACATGTCTGAAAGTCTAGTCAATTTCATAGATGTCACAGGAGCACATTCAAGGCCTGAAAGACCCCCCCACCAGGTTTGAAGGATTTCCGCTTCTGAAAAACAACTGTTAAAAGCAGTCAATATGCGGTTCCCATTCACTTGAGAAAAACATTAACACTTTGTATCCTCACATTCAGAAATGACTCAGCGCATCAACTGATGAGTCACTGCTGAACCGCTCCCTCTAACACCTCCTTTAGGTGTTCCTTGGTGGTGATTTCCTCTCTGTGGCAATGTAACCAATTTTGCTTGGCTTGCATGTTTCTTAAGATGACTACTCATTGAAGCTCCTCAGGCTAGGAAGCCATGGTGCCTCAAGAAAGATGAGTGTCAAACAAAACTTAGTCCGGAATCTGTTGTGATTCCTCCCTGGAGAATATTTTTTTAAAAGTCTATCTCTTTCAGGGTAGTTGTCCTAGTGTACACAGACTCAAAGGGAAACAACACTGGAATAAACCAATATGATTATTTTGGTGGCTGGACTAGATCTGCTTGATTAGGTCTAGGGGAAATGGAAGCATTAACAGGTCACCTCGCTCTACTTCATCAGTCTTTTGGAAGAAGACTGTATTGAGTTGGGCTTCCAGGGCAGAGAACAGAGTCAGTTTTGAAGTGATACAAGGCAGAATCATTTCACCTTCCATTAAACAATGTATCTAATTTTCTGAAGTACCATTATCATCATAATCAGAGAATGCTCAAACAGACCAATGACTTGAATAATTTTCTATTCCTTCTAACTGTATGGGTTCAGAATTGTAAATATAAATAAATAACCCTCTCTTCTATTTCAACATATTTTTTAGATTTCTGTGTTACAGGGCACTTTAAGTTAAATTTATTAATTGAAAATAGTTAAAACCTGATTATTTTAGAACTGGGTATTNAAATATTTTTTAAAGATTCTCTTATTTCTCTTTGACACTATGTGTCAGTCATGTCACTAGTAGGAAACAAGAAATAGCAAGAAGAGAAGTGCAAGCTGGTAGCTATAATGTAGAGATTTAATGTTTATTGAAAACTCATTTTATGTTAATTCACTATTACAAGAAGTTGAAACATTTTATCTCATTCAATCTTCACACTATTGTGTATTTGATATTTGTTTCAGTTTATAATGGATAATGAAA
>SJYQ01004445.1:962831-986786 GCA_006410935.1 Redunca redunca
GATGCCATGATCTTCGTTTTCTGAATGTTGAGCTTTAAGCCAACTTTTTCACTCTCCTCTTTCACTTTCATCAAGAGGCTTTTTAGTTCCTCTTCACTTTCTGCCATAAGAGTGGTGTAATCTGCATATCTGAGGTTATTGACATTTCTCCAGGCAATCTTGATTCCAGCTTGTGCTTCTTTCAGCCCAGCATTTCTCATGATGTACTCTGCATAGAAGTTAAATAAGCAGGGTGACAATATACAGCCTTGACGTACTCCTTTTTCCTATTTGGAACCAGTCAGTTGTTTCACGTCCAGTTCTANACAGTCTGTTGTTCCATGTCCAGTTCTAATTGTTGCTTCCTGACCTGCATACAGATTTCTCAAGAGGCAGGTCAGGTGGTCTGGTATTCCCATCTCTTTCAGAATTTTTCAGTTTCTTGTGATCCACACAGTCGAAGGCTTTGCATAGTCAATAAAGCAGAAATAGATGTTTTTCTGGAACTCTCTTGCTTTTTCCATGATCCAGCGGATGTTGGCAATTTGATCTCTGGTTCCTCTGACTTTTCTAAAACCACCTTGAACATCACGGAGTTCACGGTTCACGTATTGCTGAAGCCTGGCTTGGAGAATTTTGAGCACTACTTTACTAGCGTGTGAGCTGAGTCCAGTTGTGCCATAGCTTGAGCACTCTTTGGCATTGCCTTTCTTTGGGATTGGAATGAAAACTGACCTTTTCCAGTCCTATGGCCACTGCTGAGTGTTCCAAATTTGCTGGCATATTGAGTGCAGCACTTTCACAGAATCATCTTTCAGAATTTGAAACAGCTCTACTGGAATTCCATCACCTCCACTAGCTTTGTTCGTAGTGATGCTTTCTAAGGCCCACTTGACTTCACATTCCAGGATGTCTGGCTCTAGATGAGTGATCACACCATCGTGATTATCTGGGTCGTGAAGATCCTTTTTGTACAGTTCTTCTGTGTATTCTTGCCATCTCTTCTTAATATCTTCTGCTTCTGTTAGGTCCATACCATTTCTGTCCTTTATTGAGCCCATCTTTGCATGCCATGTTCCCTTGGTATCTCTAATTTTCCTGAAGAGATCTCTAGTCTTTCCCATTTTGTTGTTTTCCTCTATTTCTTTGCACTGATCGCTGAGGAAGGCTTTCTTATCTCTAACTCTGCATTCATATGCTTATATCTTTCCTTTTCTTCTTTGCTTTTCACTTCTTTTCTTTTCACAGCTATTTGTAAGGCTTCCCCAGACAGCCATTTTGCTTTTTTGCATTTTTTTCCCATGAGGATGGTCTTGATCCCTGTCTCCTGTACAATGTCATGAACCTCATTCCATAGTTCATCAGGCACTCTATCTATCAGATCTAGGCCCTTAAATCTATTTCTCACTTCCACTGTATAATCATAAGGGATTTGATTGAGGTCATACTGGAATGGTCTAGCAGTTTTCCCTACTTTCTTCAATTTCAGTCTGAATTTGGTAATAAGCAGTTCATGATCTGAGCCACAGTCAGCTCCTGGTCTTATTTTTGTTGACTGTATAGAGCTTCTCCATCTTTGGCTGCAGAGAATATAATCAATCTGATTTCATTGTTGACCATCCGGTGATGTCCATGTGTAGAGTCTTCTCTTGTGTTGTTGGAAGAGGGTGTTTGCTATGACCAGTGCATTTTCTTGGCAAAACTCTATTAGTCTTTGCCCTGCTTCATTCTGTATTCCAAGGCCAAATTTGCCTGTCACTCTAGGTGTTTCTTGACTTCCTACTTTTGCATTCCAGTCCCCTATAATGAAAAGGACATCTTTTTTGGGTGTTAGTTCTAAAAGGTCTTGTAGGTCTTCATAGAACCATTCAACTTTAGCTTCTTCAGTGTTACTGATTGGGGCATAGACTTGGATAACTGTGATATTGAATAGTTTGCCTTGGAAATGAACAGAGATCATTCTGTCGTTTTTGAGATTGCATCCAAGTACTGCATTTCAGACTCCTGTTGACCATGATGGCTACTCCATTTCTTCTGAGGGATTCCTTCCGCAGTAGTGGATATAATTGTCATCTGAGTTAAATTCACCCATTCCAGTCCATTTTATTTCGCTGATTCCTAGAATGTCGACGTTCACTCTTGCCATCTCCTGTTTGACCACCTCCAATTTGCCTTGATTCATGGACCTGACATTCCAGGTTCCTATGCAATACTGCTCTTTACAGCATTGAACCTTGCTTCTATCACCAGTCACATGCACAACTGGGTATTGTTTTTGCTTTTGCTGCATTCCTTCATGCTTTCTGGAGTTATTTCTCTACTGACCTCCAGTAGCATATTGGGCACCTACTGACCTAGGGAGTACCTCTTTCAGTATGCTATCATTTTGCTTTTTCATACTGTTCACGGGGTTCTCAAGGCAAGAATATGGAAGTGGTTTGCCATTCCCTTCTCCACTGTGACTCTAGAACTGGTACTCTTAGGCATTTCACTATATAGTCCATAAATCAACTAACTGAAAAACAATGATGTTCCCTTTCCCCCCGCAGGTATCTTGATGTGCTGAGTGATGATACTGTCCCCCAAGTGTCTTGTTATGTTACAGCACCAGCCTATGTTCTACAACATTTACAATGCAGGATAATTAATAGGATGAGTTCTTTAATAGTGAGTGAGAATGAAGAGTTGGTCAGCAATGTCATCAATGTGGAGTACTCAGATATGGAAAAGAGAATTCCATTTCCAATATGCATTGCGATTCCATTTGCTGCACGTTACAGGGGAAATTACAGAGATATCATGGTGAAAGTGTCTGACATAAACCTTCAATCAAGTTATATAACTCCAAATTCACTGGAAGGAAAGAGAGGAAATTACAAGGTTGGTCAATCCTTGATTACACCTATATTTGCTCTTTGACTCTTCTTCTAACTAATTACTCAGACTACCAAATCATTGTATAGATACAATTGCTTCATTGGTAAAAATGGAAGGATTGATGAGATTTATGCTGGTCAATTCATGTGTTATTTTTATTTGTTTGTTTCATTTTTCTATACATAAATCAAACAGCAGAACTTGTTGGTCAAATTTGAGAGTGAAAAACTTGATTCTACGAACCAGCCTGTGTTATATTTTTGCCTGGAAAGCAAAAGCAACGTCATTGTTTAATTAGCTTCATATCTTAGACTAGTTTAGACTAACATTTTTAATGGGATGAGCTTCTGTTTAGAATCTCTAGATGACGGTAGCTTTATTTTTATCATTCATGGATTGAGAAAATATTTGAGTGTCTTTGTGTGCTTGTATGTGTGTATGCACTGAGATAAATCATGTTTAATATAAATCATGTTTAGTATATATATGGAAAACAGTAAATGTGGTAGTTAGGATATGGACTGTGGAGGAAGACTGGCTGGGTTTGAAGTTTGGTTCCTACATCAGACTTTGGTTGCTTACAATGTCAACTTGAGTAAATTATGTAACCTTGCTATGACCCAATTTTTTCATCTAAAAAGTGAATATAATAATAGTGTCTACCAGGTAGGATAATAAGGATTAAATGAGAAAATATACTCAAGATGATAGAAGGAAGCCCATAAACACATGATAGTAGTTAATAAACTATCACTAATATGGTAGACTTTATTATAATAACTCTAAAGCCATCTATCCCATTCCAATCCCAAAGAAAGGCAATGCCAAAGAATGTTCAAACTACCGCACAGTTGCACTCATCTCACATGCTAGCAAAGTAATGCTAAAAATTCTCCAAGCCAGGCTTCAACAGTACCTGAACCAAGAACATCCAGATGTACAAATTGGATTTAGAAAAGGCAGAGGAACCAGAGATTAAATTGCCAACATATGCTGGATCATTGAAAAAAACAAGAGAATTCCAGAAAAATATCTAGTTCTGCTTCATTGACTATGCTAAAGTCTTTGACTGTGTGGAACACAACAAACCATGGAAAATTCTTCAAGAGATGGGAATACAAGACCACCTTACACGTCTCCTGAGAAATCTATATACAGGTCAGGTAGCAACAGTTAGAACTGGACATGGAACAATGGACTGGTTCCAAATTGGGAAAGGAGTACGTCAAGGCTATATATTGTCACCCTGCTTATTTAACTTATATGCAGAGTACATCATGCAAAATACCAGGTTGGATGAAGCACAAGCTGGAATCAAGATTGATGGGAGAAATATCAATAACCTCATATATACAGATGACACCACCTTTATGGTAGAAAGCAAAGAGGAACTAAATAGCCTCTTGATGAAAGTGAAATAGGAAAGTGAAAAAGCTGGCTTAAAACTCAACTTTTAAAAAACTAGGAAATGGCATCTGGTCCCATCATTTCATGGCAAATAGTTGGGAAACAATAGAAACAGTGAGAGACTTTATTATCTTGGGCTCCAAAATCACTGTAGCTATGAAATTAAAAGACATTTGCTCCTTGGAAGGAAAGCTATGACCAAACTAGACAGCATATTAAAAAGCAGAGACATTACTTTGCCAACAAAGAACAGTTAGTTAAAGTTATGGTTTTTTTCAGTAGTCATGTATAGATGTGAGAGTTGGACCATAAAGAAAACTGAGCACCAAAAAATTGATGCTTTTGAACTGTGGTGTTGGAGAAGACTCTTGAGAGTCTCTTGGACTGAAAGGATATCAAACCAGTCAATCCTAAAGGAAATCAGTCCTGAATATTCAATGGAAGGACTGATGCTGAAGATGAAGCTCCAATACTTTAGCTACCTGATGTGAGGAACTGACTCACTGGAAATGACCCTGATGCTGGGCAAGATTGAAGGCAGGAGGAGAAAGGGATGACAGAGGATTTGGTGATTTGATGGCATCACCGACACAATGAATGTGAGTTTGAGCAAGCTCCAGGAGTTCGTGATGGACAGGGAAGCCTGGCACGCTGCAGTTCATGGGGTCGCAAAGAGTCCGACACGACTGAGCAACTGAACTGAACTGAATGGCAGGCCCTCTGTGGTGACAAAATCATATGCTTTGAAGAAAGAATACATGCACAATTATTAAACTGAGAATAGAGTCAATGGGAACTAAAATTTGAAGTTCTTCTCTGGACCACCAGAACTTATTTTTAAATAATTAAAATTATTTACTTTTCAGCTTTATATAAGTTGTCGTTATTTGTAGATGGGGGTAGGGAATAAATGTAAAAAAATGCCATACATGCAAAGAATTCTCGACTCATCTCTTCCTCTTCCAGTTTGGGTCTTTTCTCAGTTATAAATGAGATTATACAGTTGAATATGAGAGCTGTGCCTGTTCTAATTATTTACTTCAATTCATGCAACTAAGACATTTTCTATTCAGTCTAAGAAGTCTGTAAGTAGCTTGTGGCCTTTTACCACTGACCTATCCATGTGACTATTATAATAATAACAAAAACTGTTCATAGCACATATGCTTTTCACCAAATAGATATGAAGATGGTTAATAAATAGTGCAAAAGAAAAAAAAGGGAGAACATTACTACTGAGAAAAATAAAAGCATACACTGTTCTTTTAATAGTTTTCTAATGGTAGTTATCCCTATATTTAGCTTAAGAAAATTTAAACTCTGGATTTCTTCCAAATTTTTATGTTTCATACGACATTTAAGAAATCTAATTCTGGAGTCAGATAAACCATCGTCAGAATTCTGCTCATGACACTCCCCTGCTTAAAAATCCTTCCGTTTCCCCACTATCTGCCAAATATACTTTAACTTCATGGCAACCATCATGAGTTCCGAGAAAACCTTTTTTCTTACCTCTCACCGTTTTCCCTCTGGCCAATTAAGAACATTCATCATGCCGTGAATTTTCCCAGCAACAGATTCATGCAGAGATATTGTGAAATCTCTTCCTTAGTCAGTTTTCAAATGATAGATTATTTTCCATTGTGATTGTCCCTGAAATGTTTGTGTGTGTGTCTTGATGATTATCCTCTCATGCCTGGGTGGAGCTCGGCTGGTGTTTGGGGAAGCATTGAATAGACCAGATTACTTCTAAGTCCTCCTCTTCATTTTAAGCTTTGGTGATTATATTGAGTAGATAATTATGTTTTCATTTATGTACACAGTTCCTTTCTGTGTGATAAAAAAGCTTGAATATGTCCTTGCATATATGCATTCCAAATTTAAATGTCACTATATAAAAAAGAAACACAAGTGTGTCTCTTTGCAATCATCTGCTCCCCTGCATGGAAGAGAGAAATAGAGAAAATGACTTTATCAGGAGGTTATGAATTGTCAGAGGAAGGAATTTGCTGACAGTAAAAGTGCTGTAGGATTTGTGTAAACTACCCAAATGATGAAATTTTAGCCCTCGGAATTTCTAAAACTGTTAAACTTTCTGGATAGATGCCAGTGCTTAAAGTCCATTCTGGTAAAAGAGGATAGGATTCCAAACATGATTCATATTTGTGGGAGCACTAAATGTGGTTGCCCATTATCCATTTACCTTTTCAGGGAAATAATTTAAATTTAAAAATATATTTATTTCTCTTTTTTCTATTGTGTGGTTCGAATCTGAGAAACTCCTAGTAACTACTTCTAGTTTATCTCATGAAAGGACCATCCATTTGGGCTTAATGAAGAAATTCTCAATGACAGGAATAGTATATAGTTGTTGTTTTTTCTTTTTTCCCCCACAGCTGTAGAATATGTACAGCATATACTTCCAGAATAATGCACTACTAATATGTTTTAATGTCCTTGTCTTAATATCCTTCAATCTACACAGGGGACCTGTGCTGAAGTGAAAGTTTACAAGCTGGGGATCTTTTCTGTTGTGTCTTGTTTAAAGAAAGAGTCTTTTATAGTAACAAAGAAAGGTCTTACTCATAAGACAAGCATGGATTCCCGAATAACCTTAAATTACCCTCCAGGAGTTTTCAACTCACCAGTGCTTGTACAAATAAAGGTAAATATTAAAAACTGGTGAGGCTTTTTGTGGGTTATCAAACTTTGTCCTAAAAGGGAAGAAGATACAAATATTTAATATAGCAATAAATGAATTTTCATACTTTTAATCACCTAACTTATAGTGTCATCACTGAAAAAGTGATGATTTAGAGGATATTAAATCTCATTCCCAAAGAAATCCCTGACTTATTTTAAAGCCTTTTCTAGCTATTTTTTGTGTTGTTTTGTTGTATCACTTATGATATTTGTTGACAAAAAAATGTTGAATATCTATGATAGAATTAATGTTGGACTTTGGGGCTTTCATATAATTCAAGAATTCCACCTGAGAGGATGTTTAAAAAAGAAGCTAATCAATTAAAACATTTATGATTATGAATATTTGGTTATATTTAATTATAAAACAGTTCTTTTGGGGGTGAGAATTTAATTCATACAAGCATTATTTACAAGACGTACAACTATGTATCAATATACATTTTAGAAAGCATATTTCCTCAGTATTTCCTATCCTTCTAGCCTAACTCTCCCTCATGCTCTCCTAATTTTTCCCAGTTGCTA
This sequence comes from Redunca redunca, assembly GCA_006410935.1. Taxonomy (NCBI): domain Eukaryota; kingdom Metazoa; phylum Chordata; class Mammalia; order Artiodactyla; family Bovidae; genus Redunca; species Redunca redunca. Next base: position 970,323 of record SJYQ01004445.1, read on the forward strand.
CCATAATGGATAAGAGAAGAAAAGTCCGGAAGAAAACATATTATAAATAATTGATTCATAAATATTTTCTATAAACTGTGAAATTTTGAAATCATGTTAGTTATTTTTATATTTATGTGAGAGGAAACAAATAAATGTAGTCTTGTTTGTCTAGTTTCTGAAGATCACTTGATCCAACAATAGTTCTAATTAGAAATTATGTAAAATGTCTATTTTGTTTTCTGGGTCATTTTGTTGCCTACAATAAGAGTGATTCTCAGTTATTTATACCATAGAACAAGAAACCTAGATTTCACAGACTTTGTAAAAAGAGGACCAGTTGCTATGATCTTTCATAAGATAGTATTGATTCTAGCCAACAATGCAGAGAAAAATGTATAAAACTATGTTCTAGTAAATTTTTAGAAAATTGACTTAGACGTGCTGATACTTTGCATCTTCTGCTATTAAGATATAGCAATATATATCCTTTATTTTTTTTGTTTAGGTTCAACCAGTTGACCCATCTCTGGTGGCATATTTAAAAACTCAGCAAGATACTTCCTACTCAGTACTATCCACAAGCCCTGTGATTCATGCTCAGCACCCATCAACACATCCTTTTCAGAAGCCAGTCACTGTATTCCTACCTTGTTCTCCACACGCTGACAAAAAAAATCTTGGGTCTGAAATAGATCATAAAAGAACAGCTTGTACCACACCAAACAGAATCATACCTTTATACTTCAACAGGTAAGTTTGACCCTAATGGCTCTGGTTGACTTGATGGTAAACAAAGAAACATGATTAAAAGTGTAATCAGATATAGTTAAGTATCAGCATTGAAATACGATGAAATATTTTTAATATAGAAATAAACTATTGTGGATCTGGAAGGGTAATGGTTTTAGCTGTCATGGGTCCAAAAGTATGCTATGAGAAAAGACTGACACAAAAGAGGAAAAATTAATCCTTGCTTTCAAAAAATTTATGATATGGTTAATTACAAAGATGTGATATGATGATTTTAATTTCTATATTTAAGTGTTCCATTAATGTAGAAAAAAAAATAAACTGATCTTTTAAAAAATAAACTTGAGTCTATATTTGCCACATAGGCAGTTCCCTTTCTGTCCTAATTTTTATAATTAAAAAAATTCCCTGCAAATGAGACTAATATACATAATGAGTTGCCAGACAGAAATAAAACAGATATGAAATTTTAGCAATAAATAGTGGGCACTAAATAATAGTTGGGGTTTCCTTGGTGACTCAGTGGTGAGAGAATCCGCCTGCCAATGCCTACCAATGTAGGAGACGCAGGTTTGATCTCTGGGTCAGGAAGATCCCCGGGAGAAGGAAATGGCAACCCACCCTGGTATTCTTGCCTGGAAAACCCCATGGACAGAGGAGACTGGAGAGCTACAGTCTGGGGGGTTGCAAAAGAGTCAGACACAAGTTAGTGACTAAACACACACACACACACACACACACAAATAGTAACCGTAATCTTTGTTTCTGTCCTTTCATTTAATAGTTTTTTTTTTTTTTTCCTAATAAGAAAGGTAAACAGGAACCTTTACATTCTTTGATTCTGAAGGCAATTTCTTTCTCTTTTTGGAAAAAACATTAGAGGGAGAAACAACTTCATACAGAAATAATAACAATTATTAACTGAGAAGCTAATTTTTTAAACCAGATTCCTTATGTATATTATCTCATCCAATCTGCCCACCACCTCAGCTTCATTTTATCACTTGGAAGTCGGAAACTCAATGAGACTAAGAACTTGTATTACAATTATCTCCAGGTTGTACGTCTGAGGATCAATATATCACAGGTAGATAATATGTTTTTAAAATTCAAGCAGGTTCCCCAACGCAAGACTTGAATAAGCCATGCACTGGCAACTATTTATATACCATTTACACTGTATCAAGTATTATAATTAGTCTTGAGATGATTAAAAAGAAGATGTGTGTCTAGGTTATGTGCAAACCCTATGCCATTTACAAAAAGAACTTGAATATCCATAGAGTTTGGTACCTCTGGGGGTCCAAACTGTGTGATTATACAAGTGATAAAGAAGTGAGAAATAGATTCAAGGGACTTGACTGATAGATAGAGTACCTGATGAACTATGGAATGAGGTTTGTGACATTGTGCAGGAGACAGGGATCAAGACAATCCCCATGGAAAAGAAATGCAAAAAAGCAAAATGGCTGTCTGAGGAGGCCTTACAAATAGCTGTGAAAAGAAGACAAGCAAAAAGCAAAGAAGAAAAGGAAAGATATAAGCATCTGGATGCAGAGTTTCAAAGAAGAGCAAGATGAGATAAGAACGCCTTCCTCAGCAACCAATAAAAAGAAATAGAGGAAAACAACAAAATGGGAAAGACTAGAGATCTCTTCAGGAAAATTAGAGATACCAAGGGAACATTGCATGCAAAGATGGGCTCAATAAAGGACAGAAATGGTATGGACCTAACAGAAGCAGAAGATATTAAGAAGAGGTGGCAAGAATACACAGAAGAACTGTACAAAAAAGATCTTCATGACCAAGATAATCACAATGGTGTGATCACTCACCTNAGTCCCAAAGAAAGGCAATGCCAAAGAATGCTCAAACTGCTGCACAACCGGACTCAGCTCACATGCTAGTAAAGTAATGCTCCAAATTCTCCAAACCAGGCTTCAGCAATACGTGAACTGTGAACTTCCTGGTGTTCAAGGTGGTTTTAGAAAAGGCAGAGGAACCAGAGATCAAATTGCCAACATCCGTTGGATCATGGAAAAGGCAAGAGAGTTCCAGAAAAACATCTATTTCTGCTATATTGACTATGCCAAAGCCTTTGACTGTGTGGATCACAAGAAACTGTGGAAAATTCTGAAAGAGATGGGAATACCAGATCACCTGACCTGCCTCTTTAGAAACCTATATGCAGGTCAGGAAGCAACAATTAGAACTGGAGATGGAACAACAGACTGGTTTCAAATAGGAAAAGGAGTACTTCAAGGCTGTATATTGTCACCCTGCTTATTTAACTTCTATGCAGAGTACATCATGAGAAACGTTGGACTGGAAGAATCACAGGCTGGAATCAAGATTGCCAGGAGAAATGTCAATAACCTCAGATATGCAGATGACACCACCCTTATGGCAGAAAGTGAAGAGGAATTAAAAGCCTCTTTTTTTCCCTCAGTTGAATATCTAGATTTTTATTAAAACATTTTCCTAACTATTTCACTTTCAGTTCAGTTCAGTTCAGTTGCTCAGCCATGTCCGACTCTTTGTGATCCCATGAATGGCAGCACACCAGGCCTCCCTGTCCATCACCAACTCCCGGAGATCACTTAGAATCACGTCCATTGAGTCAGTGATGCCATCCAGCCATCTCATCCTCGGTCGTCCTCTTCTCCTCCTGCCCCCAATCCCTCCCAGCATCAGAGTCTTTTCCAATGAGTCAGTTCTTCGCATGAGGTGGCCAAAATACTGGAGTTTCAGCTTTAGCATCATTCCTTCCAAAGAAATCCCAGGGCTGATCTCCTTCAGAATGGACTGGTTGGATCTCCTTGCAGTCCAAGGGACTCTCAAAAGTCTTCTCCAGCACCACAGTTCAAAAGCATCAACCTTCAGCGCTCAGCCTTCTTCACAGTCCAACTCTCACATCCATACCTGACTACTGGAAAAACCATAGCCTTGACTAGACGGACCTTAGTCGGCAAAGTAATGTCTCTGCTTTTGATTATGCACTTTAGTTTGGTCATAACTTTTCCAAGGAGTAAGCGTCTTTTAATTTCATGGCTGCAATCACCATCTGCAGTGATTTTGGAGCCCAAAAAAATAAAGTCTGACACTGTTTCTACTGTTTCCCCATCTATTTCCCATGAAATGATGGGAGTGGATGCCATGATCTTAGTTTTCTGAATGTTGAACTTTAAGCCAACTTTTTTGCTCTCCTCTTATTCATAGTCTGTATACACCAGTGAGAATAAAAATGTATCCCTGTCATATGCAAATATCATTTGTGCAAGTGACTGGATCAATATTTCTTTTGCCTCTCCCTTGCTGTATTTCCACGTCCCTCAGAAACAACAGGGCAGAATGTGGAGAGAAATTGGAGGCAGTGTATTGCACTGTCAAAAATGAAATTGCCAAAATATAGGGATAACAGTAGAGGCAATAAGATTTCTAAAAGATACGCATACTGGGGATGGCACATCTTCATACACTTCATTGACTCGGAGTACTGGAAATCTAGTCAATACCGATAGGAGATGTTACACCTTTGTCTAGAGAAATGATACTCAGCAAAAATGACTAGATACTAAAAACTGGTTTAGAAATTTTGCCCTCTAGATCTATGAAAGATCAAATGGCAACCAGATTGAAAATGGGTGAACAGATGTTCACTCAAAGATAAGAAAATACCCAACTCCTCCATGATTTTTGTAAGGGAAAAAAATAATACCAATCAACATCAAGCCTTTAAAGAAAAACAAACATAACAACAACAAAAAAATATAGAAATGACCGTCAGGATGGAGCAGAAAAGAATAAAGAACAACAGGATGAGATACAAAGATAAGAAACTGAGATAAAAAGTCACCAAGGTATGATAAGTACTCATCTAAAGTGATATAACCTAAGAATTTTAAGTATCATTGAGAAAGAGACCAAAACAACCACGAAAAAAGTAATAATCAAAGGCACAGAAATGTAATTTTCTGATGTTGACTAAAACCTTGAGTTAGAAAGTGTTGATTTCAAAATTTATGAAAAAAAATAAACCTATACTTTAGACATAGCATAGCAAATTGAAATGTACTTTTAAATAAAATGTAAGTCCATAAGCATTCATTCAGCAGAAATAGATTAAGTAAGAAGCAATAAAATCAGTCTAGCCCCAGGCTCATATTGTGTAGCATGAAATATCAAGGATAAATGGACTAAAGCCTTCAGAGTTTTGAAGGGAAGATGTGGAATTAGGGTTTTCACTTAACAAGCAAGTTGTTTGTTTTTTAAATTCAAGTGCTCACAAAATGTACTACTCACTTGTTCTTAGCAAAATAAATAAATAGATAAAATTAATGAGTTGAGGATAAAATAAAACTTGACAGATCAAGAATAGGACATTAACTCATTTTCAAAAATCTAGAATTGAATATAAATAATATAAAAGCAAAAGAAAAGTAAAAATTCATATGGCAAAGTGGTAACAGAAAGAAAACAAGAAAATAGCATGGTGAAATTAAAGAGAAAATATTATATAAATAAAATCATTATTTATATTAAGTAAATATAAATAGGTTAAACATAATTTATATGAATGTCCACCTTAATCTTAAATATTTTTAATATTTTACATGCTACATTTGTGGAGATTTCCTTAGATTTATCATATATTTTACCAATTTTACTGTCAATTGTTTAAGTTGTTCATTTTAATAATTATAATTCTATTAAAAGGATATTGCTATATTTTAAATTTTTAAAAATATCTTTTCTGAGGTTCTCTATTTTTTCATTATGCTTACTATTCTTTTATTCTTTAGTCATTGTAAACACTTCCATTTTAAGTCTCATTCAGATTATTTTACCTATGAGCATGATATTAACTGTGATATCTATTTACATGGTATAAACTAGTAAGTTGAGTAAATTGTCTTTCATACTAATTCTACTCTATGAATTTTAACCTTAGAAATTTATTTTCAAATATTGATTATCATTTTTGATCAGATCAACTGTTCTTCTCCCTTCCTTTCCACCCAGAGAAGCTTTTGTGTGCTTCTTTGTTGCTTTACTGAGTCAGTGTTCAAAGGGATTTTGGTTGTTTTTGTTGTTTCTCATTTCAAGGCCAGTACTGTCCTTTTGGGGATTCCAGTTTTATGACTGAGTTAGTTCTAGTTGACAGCTGGAGGCTGTATGTAATGTGCCTGAGTGCGTGTTAGACTCCAGACCCCACACATCTGGTGTGTGTGCGTGACTGGTGGGATCGGGGCAGGCTGATTCATGGAATCAATCCCTTGTGTTCCCTAGGGAGGAAAAAGAATTCTAGCTTTTTGAGATTCCTGCCCCCGCCCCCCAGATCTAGGGGATTCTCCTTCCAGCCTCAGAGTTTGTCTAACTTGTGTGTTGTGTGTGTGTGTCATTTTGTCTGGTGTTCTAAGACTGCCATGTGTCATAATTCAGCTAGCCAAATTTCTTTTTTCTTCTCCATTTCTTTGCCTTAGTACACGATCTCTCTGCTTTTTCTACCATGATTAGCTGAAGAACTCTCATTTGTTCTATAGGTTGAAGCTCAGCGCTTTCCTTATGTCAAGATAGTCTATGATCTTCAGAAGGGATTGACTGCTCCTCTCAGTGCCAGCCCTGTTCTTTTGTATATCTTAAATCACACCATAGTGTTATTAAATTCTCTTTTCCATTTATAATCACTCAGCATAATTACAAAATAGTTGGTGCCATGCTGAATTAGGTGAATTAAATAAATAAATGAGTAAATTTGTGGAAAAATAAATCACGCCATTAATTTTCTGTACTTCCTGACAATACTAAATTGATAAATTATGATATGCTCTGCTGCTATTAGTGCTAGACATGGGAGATGCACTTTCCCTATCTAGAGGAGCACAAAACAATTAAGTAAAAACCTATATGAACTATTTATTTAATGTTCTTATATCAAAGAGTAAAAGCTAGCTGAACATTTTCTGTGGAAATAGAAACACAATGAAGTAATCCATGCCTCAGAATATAAAAAAGATAAAATGATTTGATGTCAAAATGTAGTTTGAAAATAAAGAATAAAAGGTTTATGTTATAGTACATTCCTTCATGTGTGAATGATTTCTGGGCAAAACATGACAGTTATTTAATTATGAGCCAGAAAAGATTTCTTGATAGTAATGAAAGGAGAAATTAATTTATTAAATAGAACCTTATTCCATATTATGCATGAAATATTTTAGAGAATTAGATGGGAATTTTTTTTTGCATGAAATATGCCATTTCTATAAAATGCTATTGGTTTTAAGATCAACTTATCAAAATGTATGAGTCATCTACAAGAATATCTATACAATATACATGTCATATAAAAAATAATAAAATGGAGAAACTGGTAAAACTATCACATACCTTAAGAAATTATATATCATCCATAAAATTACATCTCCTTACTTGTCTCTTCCCATCCTATCCTTTACCTCCCTACTCTAATTACTCTTCATTTTCACCAAAGTTAACCACTATTAGAAAATTTTGACTCATTCCTTTGCATTTAATTTTTATTTTTACTTTCATCAATATATTTTTATTCATCCATATATAATATCTTGTTTGGCTTTGTCTGTGCTTGCCATTTGTAAAAATGCTACCCTTCTGCATATAGTCTTATGGTCTTGCTGTTCCATTTATAATTGTATAAAGTTTGTTCTCATTTCTGTATAATATTCTATTGAATAGCTTTGTATTTCAATTATCAGTGTTCTTATTGGGGGTTATTAGCGTAGTTTCAATTTTTGCTAACATGGCTATTACTATTTTGGTTATTCTTCACTCAAAGCATATTTGTGTGAGCACTTCTTCAGAGTATCTACCAGTCTTACTGCTGGGCATAGCGTATGCACATGTACAATTTTACAGGTTTTACAGACTGGTAGAACTGAATTTCATCCTCCTTGTATTTTTATATTTTTTAGCCTTGCATATTGCCAGATTTTGTAATCTGAAAATCTAATAGTTGCAAAATGGACTTTTGTGGCTTTAATCTGCAGTTCTCTGATCAAAATAAAGGTGACATCTTTCATAATGCCTTTTATTACATATTTGTGTTTTCTTATATGTCAGATAACTGTTAATTTCTTGCTCATTTTTGAAATTTTTATATTGATTTATAGGATTTTTTTTAATGGTCTCAGTGCTAAACCTTTGTAAATTTGTGGCCTGTATTTTTATGTTTATGTGACTAATTTATCGTATATTTCTTTTATTATCAGTGTTTTTTGTCCCAGCCCTAAAATACTTCTATCTCCTAAATTATAAAAATGTTCTTCTTTATTATCTTATAATTTTAAAGGTTTGGATTTCATGTAAGTCTTCAATCCATCTGAAATTGACTTTTACATACAATGTGAGGTAGGAATTCATATATTGTTTTTATGTGGATAGACAGCATGATTTATTGAATGGTTTCCCTAACAATTTGTGAAGCCTTCTCTGTCATATAGTGGATTTTCTTCCAAACTGTTCCACTGGTCAGTCTTGTTATATAGTTTTGAGCTAATCTAACACTGTCATAACTTTTAAGGCTTTATGATAAGTTGATCCCTGATAGGTAAGCCATATCATATTATTCTTATCCAGACACATTTTTTTGTTTGTTTTCCTTGAAACTTTCCCACTCATATAAAATTGAATCAATTTGTTAAGGTCCACAAAAACAAACTGTTGGGCTTTTGTTGGTAATTGCCTCTCACTTATGGGTCAGTTTGGAGAAAGATGACATCTTTAGTATATTGTGTCTTTAAATCTATTACCTGTAATATATGCTTCAATGTGTTGTTTTCCAATATCTTTCAATGAAGCATTGCCAAAGTCTCCACACATGTACTATATACGTTTTATTAGGCTTATTCCTAAATACTATATAGCTTTGGTATGTGGATTAGGAAGTCAAGTAAGAATTTAATTTTCTAAATCAAAAAGAAAATATCACTCAGACCAGCCAACAGAATACAGTAAGTCTCCTACATACAAACGTGCAAGTTGTGAACTTTCAAAGATGTGAACATGTGTCTGTATGTCCAATCATGTCAGTTAGTTCACATGTCTGGCATACGTCATAATGTGTATGCATTCTCTACAAGTGGCTGTGATTTTGTGTACTTTATTGTTGTATGCAGTATTCCGTAGAACAGTATCTTTATTTCAAGTCCAGGATGTATGGAGAAAAGAGTAAAAGCAGTGGTGATACAGTTGGTACTGCTAAGAAATGCCAAGAGATAACGATGGAAACAAAAGTGAAAATAATTGAGAAAGTGGAGGGAGGCGAAAAGATGATAGACATCTCTTGTTCCTATAACATGAATTGTTCTGGTATGATTCTAAAAAAAAAAGACTTGTGAAGATTATAGAACGTGTGAAGTCTGCTGTGCTGATGATGTCGATGATGTTGGCAATAATATTTAAGAAGCATTGAAAAGTGATAGAGGAAATGGAGAAACTTCTAAGTGTGTGATGCACACATACTAAGTTGCCTCAGTCATGTCTGACTCTTTGTGACCCTACAGACTGTAGCCCGCCAGGCTCCTCTGTCCTTGGAATTCTCCAGGCAAGAATACTGGAGTGGGTTGTCATGCCCTGACCCAGGGAATCTTCCTGACCCAGGGATCAAACCAGTGTTTCTTATGTCTCTTGCATCAGCAGGCGAGTTCTTTACCACCAGTACCACCTTGATCAGCATCTAGTCCCACTTAGCTTAATGCTGCCTGGGAGTTTCCTGAAATACTTTGAGAAATTATTGATGAAAGCAAGTATTTACTTAGTCTTCCCTGGTGGCTCAGATGGTAAAGAATCTGCTTGCAATTCAAGAGACCTGGGTTCAATCCCTGAGTTAGGAAGATCCCCTGGAGAAGGAAATGGCAACCTGCTCCAATATTTTTGCCTGGAGAATCCCATGGACAGAGAAGCCTGGTAGGCTACAGTCCATGAAGCCACAAAGAGTCGGACACAACTGAGCAGCTAATGCTTTCATTTACCTAAGCAGGTTTTTAATGTGGATGAGACAGCGAATGTGCAACAGAGAAAGAACAAAGAGAAACCAAAGGAAAAAGGAGTAACTGAAAAACCAAAGAGATTCATGACACAGGAAATGGCAAGGAGATTTTCTTTATTTGAGGAGGTACTGTTTGTTCTTGAGGGACAGGACCCAGATGTAGAATGGTACATGAAGGTTGCAGCAGCCACTGCAGAATGCAATCCAAAGCTCCCTTGTCATCTATGACAAGAAAAAAAGAGCTACTACCCAGACATCACTGGATGTGGTTTTCAAGAGGGTAGATAGAATTTAATCCAGCAAGAAACCAGAACCTGTGCCATCAGTGTTAGGCATGAGTGAAATCACAGCTTGCCCTCCAACTCTTATTGCTGATGATCCTTCAGCTCTATCATCTCCCACTTCTTCTCATTGCTCTAGTCAGTAACTCTTTTTGCTTCTTTACTAGATGGCAGCCCCTGTGTGCAAGCTATTGTAATCTACTACAGTACTTTTCATGGTACTTCATGATTAAAAATGATTCCTTTATTTTTTGTGTTTCTTTTTTAATTTTTATTTGTGTAAAAAATATATTAAACCTATTACAGCATAGTACTACATAGCTAATCATGTTAGTTGGGTACCTAGGCTAACTTTGTTGGACTTATGAACAAAGTGGACTGATAAACTCTCTCTCAGAACAGAACTCATTCATATATAAGGGACTGAAGGTATTAAGGAAGATCAGCATTGGAAAACTGACCCTCCCTGACTTCAAGGTGAACTATAAAGCTACAGTGATCAAGACAGTGTGGTAGTGACCACTTAAGAATTGACACATAGACCAATAGAACAGAATAGAAAATCCAGGAAATACAACCAACTTGTATACATCTTTGATGAAGGGAAAAAGGCAATACAATGGAGCCAAGTCAGTCTCTTCAAAAAATGGAGTTGGAACAAATGAACATTCACATGCAAAAAGGATGAATCTAGACACAAATATTACACCCTACAAAAGTTAATTGAAAATAGTAGCATATAAACATAAATATGAAACGCAACAACATACAAAACTCCTAGGAGATAACATAGGTGAAAATCTAAATGATCTTGTGTAAGGCAATGACTTTTTAGATAAAACATCAAAGATATAGTCTGTGAAAGAAATAATTGATATTGTTGGACCTCATAAAATTGGAAACTTCTACACTGGGCAAAAAATGCCAAGTGAGTAAGAAGATGAGCCACAAACTGGGAGAAAATATTTGCACAATGTACATCTGATAAAGGACTGTTATCCAAAATTTATAAATAAGTCCTAAAACCCAACAATAAGAAAACAAAGACCTGATTCAAAAATAGGCCAAAAACTTTGATACCTCACCAAAGACAGCATACAGTTGCCAAATAAGAATTTGAAAAAAAAAAAGAAGAATTTTAAAAGATGATCCATATCATATAAGTGAGACTCAAAGATATCACTACATTCCTGTTGAAATGACCAAAATCCGGGACACTGACAACTTCAAATGCTGGTGAAGATGGGGCAAAACAGGAATTCTCATTCGTTGCTGGTGGAAATGCAAAATGGTACACTCCAGAAGATAGTTTGTTGATTTCTTACAAAACTAAATATAATCCCACCATATGATCCAGCAATAGCACTCCTTGGTATTTCCCCCAAAGGAGTTAAAAATGTATAAACACAGATGTTATAGCAGCTTTATTCTTATCTGTCAACACTTGGTAGCAAGCAAGATGTTCTTCAGCAGGTGAATGAATAAATAACACCCACACAATAGAATATTATTCAGCACCAAAAATAAATGAGCTAACAAGCCACAGAAAGACATGGAGGCACCTTAAATGCATACTGCTAAGTGAAAGAAGCCAGTCTGAAAAGGCTACCTACCTACTGTCTGATACTGTATGGCATTTTGGAAATGGCAGAACCATGAAGATAGTAAAATATCATAGTTATAGGAGTTTGGCGTCGGAGACAGATGAACAGGCACAGTATAGAGAATTTTTAGGTTGGTAAAAATACTCTGTACAATACTACAATGATGGATATGTGTCAATATGTATTTGGTCCAAATCCACTGAAGTGTTAGTCACTCAGTCATGTCCTATTCTTTCGATCTGATGGACTGTAGCCCGCCAGGCTCCTCTGTCCATGAAATTCTCCAGGCAAAAATAACGGAGGGGGTTGCCATTTCCATTTCTAGGGTTCCTGTAGGGGAAATTAGAATTGGATGCCTCATCTAAGGAAGATTCCTGGGCATGTTTATTGTCAGAACATTCATCTAATTGAAGCACTTAGGGCTTCCCTGATAGCTTACCTGGTTAAGAATCCATCTGCAATTCAGGAGACCCTGGTTCAATTTCTCAGTTGGGAAGGTCTGCTGGAGAAGGGATAGGCTATCCACTTCAGTATTTTGGGGCTTCCTTGGTGGTTTAGCTGGTAAAGAACCTGCCTGTGATGTGGGAGATCTGTGTTCGATCCCTGGGTTGGGAAGATCTGCTGGAGAAGGGGAAGGCTACTCACTCCAGTATTCTGGCCTGGAGATTTCCATGGACTGTATAATCCATGGGGTCACAAAGAGCTGGACAGACTGAACAACTTTTACTTTTTAACTGCCAGATTGTTTAATTGTGAGCCATTCAGTGCAACACAAAGAGTGAACTCTAATGAAATTATGGACTTTGGGTGGCTATGCTATACCAATTCAAGTTCATCAATTATAGTAAACAATCCACTCTGGTGGGGAATGGGGATAAATGGAGGAAGTTATGCATTTGTGGGAGTAGGTGATATATGGGAAACCTCTGTACCTTCCTCTCCTTTTTACTATGAATCTAAAACTGCACTAAAAATATAGTCTAATAAACAAGAAAAGAAGTTATCCTCGAAAAGTCTCTTGTATTGTCTATTTGCAGAGACAAAATAATGAGGTACTTTGGAACAGATCTTTTTATCTTGGAGAAAAATCTTTAATTGTGTGGCAGTAAGGCATGTGTCTGGGAATTCTGTTATCAATACACTGTAAGATTTGAAAAAGGCAGCCTAGGGCGGATATGTGCTGGTTTGTGTATCCTTCTACTTTATTTTTAGGTAATTATACCAGATATTCTAGAAATTGTCTTTTCCATCCATGTAGAGCTCATAGAAGTTTTCATGTTCTTCAGTGTTCAGTGTAATTGAATATTTGACCCCAAATGGGCTAAACATAATTCCCTTAATGCCTGGAATTTTGGACATGGAAAGAGTCTTGAACTCAAGAAATAGCAAAGTCAGCTGTTCTTGAAAAAACAAGTTGATTTAATAAAGGTTGATTATGTTTTATGGAACTATTAGTATATTAGTATGGAACTATTAGTATATGAAAATCTCATCTTTTGTGGAGTCTGATCAAGGGCTATTCACTGCCAGGTAATACTACTTGTCAAAGTTTGCTAATGGTATGTATAAAACAAAAAGTTTAATTGCAGAGTTGCTAAGAACGTCTGGGATAAATAAGGATGTCATCAAATTATTTAATTTCAATACAAATTGTGTCTATTATCATATTAAAGACTAAATTTTAAATGATAGATGTACTAACTAACCTAATTATGGCAATGCTTGTCAATATATACAAGTATCAAATCATCACATTGTACATGTCAAACTCATGTAAAGTTATATGTATATTGTATCTCAATGGAAAAAATAGTCTAAATTTTATCTTCATATCATTAAGGACTTTTTTGATTTTAAATGACAGAAAAACAAACTCAAAGTGCTTAAGAAACAGGGAATCCTTTAGTCCATGTAAATTACAAATCTAGGAATACTTTTATTTTAATATTTCACTTGAGCCATAAAGAATAATATTAAAGTATTATTTTTAAGTATTTCTTCTCTTTCTGCCTTTTTCTGTGCTGGTTTCATTCTTTGACATACATATTCCTCATGCTGGCAATATTTCTACATCTTCAAAACTCCAAGTTCAGTAGAAAAGAAGAATCATCCTTTCCCCATGACTATACATAAAAGCCCTGGGTCTTATTCTTACTCCAAATCTGTCACAAACCCATCACTAAACAGATCACTGAAACCAAAAGGAAGATGTGCTATACAAGGCAGGCTTGCCTAGTTTATAACATAACAAAAACCTGATTCATCAAAGACAGGATGCCTCTTGGTCATCTCTCTCCCAGACTTAAGTTGAAGGGCAGTCATTGTTTTGTTGCTGTCATGGTAGCAGAAAAAAGAGCTTTAGATATATTTAAACTAGCATTTACATACTTAGCCTGAAAATGACAAAATGACATTTCTCAATATTCATTAACCAGAACTGGTCACATAGCCCCACTCAACCATAGGGGACAAGGAAGTACGATTCTATCATGTGCTCAGAATGTGCAGAAATTGGGTATTTTGGCAAATAGCACTGATGAATGCCAAATGTACTATATGGCTTAAATCGAACACCCACCTAGACCTGGGAGTAGGGTCAATCCCACCACAGTTGATAACATGTAGATTTTCACAGAAAACTTGGGCTATTATAGGGAAAAAGTAGTTTTTAACCAGAAAAAGTTAATATTACACATAATTAAGTCAATGTATAGTAAATGACCAAAATTCTGGATTCAGTATATCTTCCTGTGTTAATAGATCATTAACTTCCAAGTGTTAAAAATTTACCATATTTGTGGTTATAAACCAAAAGCTAAAAACTTATATTTTCCCCTATCCTCTTGATTTTAATCTGGGTTGATCAACATAGTCTAAATTTTTAAGGCTAGACATTTTAAACATAGTTCAGTTCCTCATTCCAGTTCATAAGATAGCTCAACCTGTGAAACTAAAATGGTTTTAAACACATAACTAATTCTATTCACAAATGGAGATGTGAGATTCACATTTACATCTTCATTCTTTTTGTTTGTTTGTTTTCTTTTCTTCTTTCTTTCTTTCTTTTTCCTGTTTTAACTTTTTTGGCCCCATAGTATGGCATGTGGGATCTTAGTTCCCTGAGCAGGGATCAAACCCACATCCCTTGTCATGGAAGCAAGGAGTCTTAACCACTAGACCTACAGGGAGTCCTTGTCTTAATTCTTTTAATTTCTTAAAATGCAGTTTCCCTTGTTTATTTTTGGCTGCGCTGGCTCTTTGTTGCTGGGTAGGCTGTTTATCTCGTTGTGGTTAGCTGGAGCTACTCTCTGGTTGGGGTGTGCAGGCATTCTTGTTGCGGAGCGCGGGCTCTGGGGCATGCAGGCTTCAGCAGCTGCCGCAGGTAGCTCAGTAGTGGCGGCCCCTGGGCTCCAGAGTGCAGGCTCAGTGATTGCGGCGCTTGGACTTGGTTGCTCCACTGTCTGTAGTATCTTCCCAGATCAGGGGAACGAGCCTGTATCTCCTGCATTGGCAGGTCGTTTCTTTACCACCAAGCCACCGGGTATGCCCCCTGTCTTCATTCTTATGGGATGTAGAGCTAGAGTTGTTCTTTCCTCTTACGGGATGTAGCATCACTAGATCAGGTTTTGTTTTTCTTTTTCCAGCAAGATATTCAGTATCAAGGAATTTTCTTTAATTATGAGGAACAGGTATCTATTTCAGTGAATTTAAGAAAAGAAGAACTTATTGTAAGGCTTCAATACTTAACCTCTGCTTTCTCCATCTCTAAGCCTACACTACTCGATCGTGTTTTTTTGTTTATTGTTTTTCCTTTTCTCTCTTCACATCTGCTCTGGCATTTCTTTCTTAATAATCTCTCTGCTTACTCATTTTCATAGCCCAGGGCACTACAACCAAAGGGCAACAAGTTATAATACAATCTCTGGGCCTCTTTATTAGTTAAATTTCAAAGACAGGAATCAAATTGTCTAGGTGTTGGAAATTGATCCACTGTTAGCAAAATCAGCTCCGGTTGGGAGAAAGTATCATATAATACATACAACTGCTTCTTTTAAGGCTTTAAGGTGGGGCAGGTTAGCAAGGAGAACTGTACAAGAAAGCTAATTAACCATGCCTGCTGTAGGAATTAGGATGAGAATATCAATACCATTTACGCTTATACAATTTTATGTGCTTTACAAACTGTAACTCATTTAATCCTACAAGGTTGATAGTATCATTACACTCATATTATAGATGAGAAGACTGAGATATAGGGAGGTCAAGGCAGAGCCATCCAGAATTTGGAAGTAGGTAGCATTGCTCCAGAATTGATGGTTGCTATATCATGAGTCTTGGCTATCCAAAGTATTGGTTTACATCAGTGAGTTTACTGTCTTGGGAAAGAAATGGGAATACCAGACCACCTGACCTGCCTCTTGAGAAATCTATATGCAGGTCAGGAAGCAACAGTTAGAACTGGACATGGAACAACAGACTGGTTCCAAGGGGAAAAGGAGTACGTCGAGGCTGTATATTGTCACCCTGCTTATTTAACTTCTATGCAGAGTACATCATGAGAAACTCTGGACTGGAAGAAACACAAGTTGGAATCAAGATTGCCGGGAGAAATATCAATAACCTCAGATATGCAGATGACACCACCCTTAAGGCAGAGAGTGAAGAGGAGCTAAAAAGCCTCTTGATGAAGGTGAAAGAGGAGAGCAAAAAAGTTGGCTTAAAGCTCAACATTCAGAAAACAAAGATCATGGCATCCGGTCCCATCACTTCATGGGAAATAGATGGGGAAACGGTAGAAACAGTGTCAGACTTTATTTTT
>SJYQ01004445.1:986903-1048397 GCA_006410935.1 Redunca redunca
GAGTCAGACATGACTGAGTGACTGAACTGAACTGAACTGAACTGATATTCCCTTAACTTTTTCGCTAGGAGCAAAATACTTCTCATTCTCCAAAGCTCATCTTGAATATTAGCATTGCCACTTTGCAAGCTCTCCTTCTGCTGTTAAACCGTCTCATACATTTCCTTCATTCCTACACAGATCACCTTGTCCTGTGATTAATACTGTGAGCTTCTGTTGAGCAAGGGCAAAATGTTTCTTACCTTTGTGTTCTTGGTGCATGGTATAATGACTGGCACACAGCATATACTTAAAGAACTGTTACTGGATCGTTCACTTAATGAAAGAATGAATGAATTAAATATGATTTATGCTACACAAATCTTACAAATTTCTCTCCTGCTACCGTAATATAGGACAAAAAGCACTTCCATAAGAAGACCCAGGGACAATGCTTGTGAATCTTTGAAATTACTGGGATTCAGAAGCCGGGAGAGTGGTTGGTTTGTGCTTGATGATGTCGTGGTGAGATCTGTGCAGAGTGGCTTGATATCATTTGAATTGTGTGAACATCTAGAGAGGTAATACAATAGTAAACAATAAATGTTGATGATATTCTATTCTGATGGCTTGTAATTGATGTTTATAGAAGTAGAATCATAGGATTAGATTTTTTTAAATTTCTCAGATAGAAATATGAATAGTCCTTTAGGGTGTGTTTAAAATGCAAACTAGATCTGACATGAATACACTATCTGTAATTTCATTCATGATAGTTTAATAAGTGCTGTTGGAAACCACTCTTAACTTAGATTTATTTTTACAGCTTTCTTCTAACTCCAAAATAGTTCTAAAATAGTGCCTTCATTTCTGAAATTCCATGGAGATAGTAATTAACTGTTCTTATTATGCTCATCTCCTACGTATGTATTAACTGAATTTGTTATTTCTGTGTCCTCATTTTGCTCTCTCATTTCCATGTTTTCTAGACAGCTCATTACAATAAGAGTTTTAGACATTTTAAGGTTCATGAGAAGTAGACACTCATAAAGAGAGGGCTATCACATGTCCAAATACAGCCTTTATCTTACAAAGGAAGAGCTTACATCTACAATTGTTGTGGGTCAGTTTCCCTAGAAAGGATCTAAAATGAGAATGCAGGTGATAGATTGAGAGAAGGCTCCCAGGGGACTCCTGTTGAGGCGAAAAGCAGATGGGGCAAGGTAAGAAATGGGAGAAACTATGGCTTAAGTTGAGGTTTTACCTCAGCCTGACACCTCAGGAGAGCCCTGATGTGAGTACCAAGGAAACTGGCTTTACACTCTTTCATCAGTCTTCGTCTGTGGATGTGGGGCTGTGCTGGGGGAAGGGACTCTTTAATGACCTCACACTGATTTGATTACCTCTGTTAAGAACATACCTCCAAATAAGGTCACATTCTGAGGTATTGGGGATTTGGCCTCCAATGCAGAAGTTGGGTGGAGATGACACAATTCAAACCATTTGGGGTACACCATAACAGCCCTTATCACAGTGATGAGATGAATATTTCAATCCCCACTGAATATGATGTATATTTTTATTCTATTGATATTAGGATATTATTGATAATAAATGAATTATCTTTCTCTTTTTGAAGGCGTACTCTTTGGTAATGCTAGGTAAAATGTAATTTAAAATATGCTGCCATAGGTAGAGCTAACCTGAAACTGGATGATTTCTTTGTTTATGGGCATCTGTTTTAGATTTAGCTTGATTTAAGCTGGTTTCCTGACTGCCAAGAGTTTCATTCAAGTCATTCATTCAAATTCATTCCATTAATGAATTTAATCAGTCTTTAGAATGCTTGATTTTTAAAGGAGGTTTTTTTTTTTAATTTTTTATTTTAACTTTAGTTTACTTTACATTACTGTATTGCTTTTGCCAAACATTAACATGAATTCACCATGAGTGTACAAGCGTTCCCAAACATGAATCCCTTCCCACCTCCCACCCCATACCATCTCTCATAATGATAATAAAAAAAAAAAAAAGGAGGTTTGGTTTATAATGGCTTTTTTGGAGGTGTTATTAGTTATTTGTGATATTTTTGAGACTGGTTGTTTTCCCTCAGGTCACTCCTCTTTGCTTCCATGCAGGTTTATCGTGCTTCACTCTTCTTCCAATGTGGACAACAGCCGTTTGGTTTCCTTTGTGAAGTCTCTGGAGGAAGCCATGTTCAGCACCACTGCCTGTGCTATACTTTATTACCGGAAAGACAACCCACATAGAATTGTTATTTTAGTGGTGCCTTCTAAAGATTTATACCAGGTGCTTGGGAACTTGCGCTCAGAAGCTTCTAGTGGTCCTCCAGAACCATCTCGCCATTTCCAAGTAAAAGAAGGAGAACTGCTTCTTTTACGATTTACTGGAAATATATTTGCTTCAAGTAAGTATCATGAAATTGTTTTGTATGTGCTGTGGGCTATCAGCCACATGCTTCAGATGGAGTTCACTAAATGTGCTTCAAAAGAGTCTTCAAAGGACTGAGGGAAGGCTTTGGAAAAGTAGGAAAAGGAAAAGGACTTATTTATGTCTTTCTTTCCAGTCTGTTTCTTCCCTTTTTAGGGCATGCATGTTCCCTTATAGGCCTACTCTAAGTGACACTCTTTTGGAAATAGTCTTCTCTCCAAACTACTCTAGCTGAGACTATGCTAGGATCATCTTTCCAACACCAATGTAGTTGCTGTCTAAATATTCCTTTGCTTCTACTATTAGCCATGTGAAACAAAATGTATTTCCATACAGTAACAACAGTGAGCTTTTAAAAATATAAATCATACTTTATTACTCCCCCCAGTTAAAACTTTATAATTACCTCCTATTCTACTTAAAACTATACCAAAACTCTTTATGTTGTCCTGCAAAGAATCTGATCTGGGGTCAGTGTACTCCCAAGAGATGTATGGATAGAAATATGTTTCAGTATAATTGCCTTATTTATAATTCCATTTCTTTTATTTTATATACCTAAAAGACTACACTGAGAAGGAGTCAGTAAGTTTCACCACACTCAAAAAGGGTTCAAAAGTTGCTATGAACCTCAAATCCAGATGACATACCCTTGCTTACCTCTTATCTTTACATTTATCAAGTGATCTTTTATTTGTATTACAAATCCTACCACAACTTGAAATTATTTATTTGTCCTTATACTTTTCATTCCTATATTTGTGTTCTTGACTAGAATGTAGATTCCACGAGGGCAGTGACTGTGTCTTTCTTGCTATGCATCCCTGAGACCAGAATAGTGCCTGGCACTTCAAGGGCTTTCAATAAATACATAGTGAATGAATGAATATATGATGCCAAGGAAAACAAGGTAAATGACTATGAGAGGTGACAGGAGAGGTAGGAGAAGTAAGGAAATGACTCAGGTAGAAAAGCTAAAAAGAGATAAAGAAAAGGAAGCAAAAAGAACACAGAGAGGAAACAGCTGTGTGAGAGAAGAGAAGATCTTTGGGGGTGCTGCCATCGCAGGCATTTATTTTTATGAAAAAGACTCCTTTCCCTTTCTAACTCCCTTCCTGGAGGTAGAATAAGATCTAACAGTGTGCATGTAAAGGAGGAAGTGTGGCGGGAAATTCAGAAATGGGTTTTGTGGGGATTTCTGGCCCAGGAGTCCCATTATAGACTTGACTTAAAGTAATATTCTCTGCTTATTTATAAATTAATATAGATCCCATTGATTTTTTTAATGGTTTCTGTTTTCTAATTTTGAAAATTACTCCAAGCTCCAATGTTCTTTGCTCTTTATTGTTTCCAAACTGATGTGGCTTAAAGCTTCAGCTGACCTTTTTCGGTTTCTCAGAAATAAGTGACATTCAAAGTGTCCCAATTTGAAGTATCTCTTCCCCTGTTACAGACATTCTCTGAGCCATCTGAGCCAGCTGTCGGGACCTAGGGAGTAAGTGACACAATATCAGAAAAAGGGGAAGGGAAAGGAGAGGAGGAGAGGAAGGAAGGGTGAAAGACATCCCTCCTACTTGGCTTCCAGAGAAGAAACCACCCTGGGACAATCTCTCTAAGATATAGTCAAAACCTGGAAGTGTCTCACCCAAACTAATGATGCAAAAGACTTCCTGTAATACTTGGGCCAGCAGCTGTGTTTACTTCCTGTCCTAAACAGGAGAGAGTTACTGTGATTCTCATAGGCAGTGGTGAAGTGTACTGTCATCTATAAGGGGGAGTGAGGAGCATATGCTAAAATAAAAGTGCCTGGAGACAGCCAGTGTGTTCACAGTTCCTCAATATAGGAACAGAATACTCCTCTTCAGTCAGAGAAAATTCATCAGGCAGAGTGCCAGGATCCTTCCTGCTTTGCCTTTTTTAGAGATGTATATTCAGACCTGAGCTTCACTGGATTTTCTCCATCCGTCTTTCTAGCGTATCCCATATAAGCCCCCAGTACTATCTAAGAGGAGCAAGTCCCCCAGTAAAGAACTGATACCTCTGTTTGATTCCCTTTGTTGTATGGCAGAAAGTAACATGACATCTTAAATAAACTATGCTCCAATAACAAAATCTCATGGATGGAGGAGCCTGGTAGGCTGCAGTCCATGGGGTTGCAAAGTCGGACACAACTGAGCGACTCTTCACTTTCACTTTTCACTTTCATCCATTGGAGAAGGAAATGGAAACCCACTCCAGTGTTCTTGCCTGGAGAATCCCAGGGACGGGGGACCCTGGTGGGCTGCCGTCTATGGGGTCGCACAGAGTCGGACACGACTGAAGCAACTTAGCAGCAGCAGCAGCAGCCAATAAAAGTTAAAAAACAAAAAACAGAATTGATACCCAATCCTTTCCTCAGGGCCTGTGGCAGCCTCTGTGAATCTCAAATACAAACAGGCAGAGGTTGTCTGCCTGCGGGTCCATCTCTCGACCTATCCCCACCGGCTTCTGCAGTTATCTCCTACTATATTTTCATCTCTCATTTATAATGATCATGTTCAGAGAAGCCTTTCCTGTCTTTCCTGATTATGTCAGTTCATATTTTACTTTTTCAGATTTCTATGTAACTCATTGGAAATGGCCATAGATTTAATCTTCTATTTATTTTTTAATTGCTTGATCAACATCAGTGTCTCTGACTACAGTCCCAAGAGAACACTATCTCTTTAACAGCAGTGAGAACTATTCAATTCCCAGCACCTAGAATGGTACCTAAAAGCTATAAGAAGTATGTGTTCAAAGAATGAAGATAAAACCTTGGGGATAAACTCAACATTATAGTATTGTGTGATTAAGGTATTTAAAACTTTAATAAATTTAGATGGCTTCTTTCTGAGAAATATCAAAATCTGTAAATTCATTATAGTCAGAAGCTCAATCATGTCTGATTCCATGGACTTTGTGACCCCATGGACTATATGGTCCATGGAATTCTCCAGGCCAGAATACTGGAGTGAGTGGTCATAACCTTCTCCAGGGGATCTTCCCAACCCAGGGATTGAACCCAGGTCTCCTGCATCACAGGAGATTCTTTACCATCTGAGCCACCAGGGAAGCCCAAGAATACTAGAGTGGGATCTTCCCAGCGGAGAATCAAACCGGGGTCTCCTGCTTTGCAAGCAGATTCTTTACCAACTGAGCTATCAGCTGGAGCTATCAGGGAAGCCCGGGCTACCAGGGAAGCCCTCTAAATTCATTACATGGAATATAGATTATTCTTTTGATTGAGGATCTTGCTACATGGAGATTATTTCTACTTCTAAGAGAAAATTGGACATATAGGTGTTCCCCTTTACATTGGCCTTTGGCATTCCTCTGGACACAGCTAGAATCTGCTTTCTTTCTCTAGGTTATAGGTGTTGATATAGCACTTAAGCTTTTTAGTGTATCCCATCTAAGCCCCCAGTGCTCATAAAATTCATAAAATGCTGGGAAAGGGGCAGAGAGAATTTTACATAATGATGCCTTAGCACAACTCATTCATAACACTAAGTAATGCCCTGAAGAGGTTTGTGTGTGTCCAAGTTTCCCCAAATACCCT
Source organism: Redunca redunca (assembly GCA_006410935.1). Lineage (NCBI taxonomy): Eukaryota > Metazoa > Chordata > Mammalia > Artiodactyla > Bovidae > Redunca > Redunca redunca. Next base: position 992,914 of record SJYQ01004445.1, read on the forward strand.
TTGGCCTAGAGAAGCAGTTTTCCCAGACACAAGTGTTAGAGTGTTAAAATGACCATCCTTTTATTCATTTAACAAAGATTCCTTTCCTTTATTACACTGTATTTTACTGCAGAGTGACATAGAAGAAGCAAATAAGTAAATAAAATGTACAGCTTAATGAGATGGAAGCTTCCTTAAAGAAGAATAAAGCAGGAAAGGGACATAGAAAGTCTCAGAGAGAGTGGAAGATTTGTAATTTTAAATAGATTCATCCAAGAAGATCTTTGTGAGAAAGTACCATTTCAGCAGAGGCTCAAAGATAAGAGAGCAAGCCATGGTCCTATCCCAGGAAAGTCTGTCCCAGACAGAGCAAGAAGGCTGAGATGGCTGGATGAGAGGGAAGGAGAGGAGACTTGGAGGAGATGAAATGGATACTGTTCCTGCCTTGAAGGGCATTTCAAGGACTTTTCCTTTTATTCTAAGTGAAATGGGGAACCCTGAAGGATTTTCAACAAGGTTGTCACACAATCTGGGTCAGATTATATCTGTGTTGATATGAGATGATGTAAGGCAAGTTAACAGCAGGAAAATCAATTAATAAGCCATTGCAATGAACCAAGCAAAGACTGCTGGAGGTTTAGAGGCAAAGATATTGGAAATCGTGTCTGGTATTTTTGTCATAGACATCTTTGCATTTTTAATGAATAATTTATTGACCATAAGGCAATTTTGCCATGAAAGATAGAGTGACAAAAAATTAAAGAGGGACATTTAAAAGCAAATTTTAAAAGCTAGTGGAAGTGATGGAATTCCAGCTGAGCTATTTCAAATCTTAAAAAACAATGCTGTTAAAATTCTGCATATAATATATCAGCAAATTTGGAAAACTCAGCAGTAGCCACAGGACTGGAAAAGGTCAGTTTTCATTCCAATCCCAAAGAAGGGCAATGACAAAAAATATTCAAATGACCATACAATGGTCTTCATTTCACATGCTAACAAGGTAATTCTCAAAATCTTTTAAGCTAGACTTCAGTACTATGTGAACCAAGAACTTCCAGATTAACAAACTGGATTTAGAAAAGGCAGAAGAACCAGAGATCAAATTGCCAACATGTGTTGGATCATAGAAAAAGCAAGAAATTCCAGAAAAAATATGCTTCATTGACTATGCTAAAGCCTTTGATTGTGTGGATCACAACAAATTGTGGAAGATTCTCAACCAGACCACCTTGCTTGCCTCCTGAGAAACCTGTATGCAGGTCAAGAAGCAAGTTAGAACCGGCCATGGAACAATGGACTGGTTCCAAATTGGGAAAGGAGAACATCAAGGCTGTATATTGTCACCCTGCTTATTTAACTTATATGCAGAGTACATCATGTGAAATGCTGGGCTGGATGAATCACGAGAAGGAATCAAGATTACTGATTTATACATGCAGATGATACCACTCTAAAGGCAGAAAACAGAGGAACTAAAGAGCTTCTTGATGAAAGTGAAAGAGAGTGAAAAAGCTGGCTTAAAATTCAACATTCAAAAAACAAAGATCATGGAATCCAGTCCCATCACTTCATGGCAAATAGGATAAAGTGGAGACAGTGACAGACTTTATTTTCTTGGGCTCCAAAATCACTGCAGATAGTGATTGTAGTCATGAAGTTAAAAGACGCTTTCTCCTTGGAAGGAAAGCTATGAAAAACCTATTAAGCAAGTTAAAAAGCAGAGACATCAATTTGCTGACAAAAGTTCCGAAGTCAAAGGTATGGTTTTTCCAGTACTCATGTATGGATGTGAGAGTTGGATCATAACGAAGGCTGAGTGCCAAAGAATTGATCCTTTCAATCTGTGGTGCTGGAGAAGACTCTTGAAATTACCTTGTACAGCAAGGAGATCAAACCAATTGACCCTAAAGGAAATCAATTCCTAATATTCATTGGAAGAACTGATGCTAAAGCTGAAGATCGCGTGTGGCCACCTGATGTGAAGGGCCGACTCATTGGAAAAGACCCTGATCCTGGGAAAGACTGAGGGCAGGAGAAGAGGGTGACAGAGGATGAGACAGTTGGATGGCATCATTGACACAATGGACTTGGGTTTGAGCAAATTCTGGGAGATAGTGAAGGACAGGGAAACCTGGCATGCTGCAGTCTGTTGGTTGCAAAGAGTTGGACATGATTTAGTGATTGAACAACAACAAAACCACCTAATGAATCATGAGAAATGAATAACAAAATTATAAAGACTTTATTGTAAAATATAAAATATTTAAATACAATTAAAATGTGTATAGTTTCATGCCAATGCTGCACAGATAACTGATTTTATTTTGTGAGTTGTACCTAAGCACTTGTCTTTAAGTATTTGTTCATTGTTATTTATATTTTTTACTTGTTTATTTATTTGGCATTGTTTTTATTTTTTTATTCACTAAAACTTCATCCATCACTGTGAGAGGTATCAGTTTCCAAATACTGTGATGCATATTTGTAACTGAGCTTTGTGGTGGACTGCAAAAATCTTCTATACTTTCTGTCCTTGGCATATTGTCACATGTCCATTGATACATGTTCCAAAGTTCTATGGGAAAAGTGAAAGTAAAAGTCACTCAGTCATGTTTGACTCTTTGTGACCCCATGCATTATACAGTCCATGGAATTCTCTAGGCCAGAATACTGGAGTGGGTAGCCTTTCCCTTTTCCAGGGGATCTTCCCAACCCAGGCCTCCCACATTTCAGGCACATTCTTTACCAGATAAGCCACAAAGGAATATGTGTTCAACTCTGGGTCTGTCAGGCCTGTGGTCTCAGCCTCTTTCTACCCCAATGTAGTGTTTCAAAGAAAAAACAACAACAACAACAAGTTATGGGGTAAATCGTTGTCATCTGTCATGATTTTTTGGTTGTATATGTCAAATGAATCTATTAACCAGGTATTTTATCTCTTACAGCAAAATTGTCTTGTGGCCTGATCACTGAATCTGTGATATTACATGTGCTGTGCTGTACTTCATCACTCAGTCATGTCCGAACCTTCATGACCCCTTGGACTGTAGCCCATCAAACCCAGGGACTGAACCCAGGTCTTCTGCATTGCAGGTGGATTCTTTACCATCTGAGCCACCAGGGAAGCCCAAGAATACTAGAGTGGGTAGCCTATCCCTTCCCCAAGGGAACTTTCTGACCCAGGAATTGAACCAGGCTCTCCTTCATTGTGTTCTTGCCTGGAGAATCCCAGGGATGGGGGAGCCTGGTGGGCTGCTGTCTATGGGGTCGCACAGAGTTGGACACGACTGAAGCGACTTAGCAGCAGCAGCAGCTCCTTCATTGCAGTGGATACTTTACTAGCTGAGCTACCAGGGAAGCCCTATGGCCTGAGAGTTATATGGCAAAAATGTTTGTGGAAAAAGGCTCTGAGAAAGATGTCTATAGCAAATAGGCTTACAGTGAAAGTACCTATAACTAGTAGAGATGTGTTAGGACACAGAAATATTCCTAGCCAGTGGTTTTCAGTCTTCTGGTTCTCTGCTTCCCTAGCCTGTTACTTCCTCATCTTACCTTTCTAAGCAAAAGCACATATTATTACCTATGTGCTTCCTATGTTTTCAGTGAAAAATACTCCAAAACCCATTATTGAGAAAATATGTTGCTGTAAGAAATATCTAGTAACTCACAAAATATAAATAAATCTTGTTCTTTCTATGACAAATTTTTACTGTATAGTTACTATCCTACTATTTCTACAAGGAACTGTATACATAATATGCACAAGGAGAAAAGTTCTCAAAATTTCAACTAATGATTGCTTTTATAATTTTGGTATGTAATGAATGACTTTTGGTTTTACTTCTCTAAATATGACAGAGTGGGAGAAAAAAAATAAAATAGTGCAATTTTCTGTGCTACTCATCCTCTTTTGGTTCTNTGTTCCAAATATAGTGTAGTATATCTAAGTGACAGTGAAATTCCAACTTTAAAAAGCTACATAATGTTTTCTATATAGAACAATAAGGTAATGTTATTTATTACTAGTAAATGCTCAATAATTTTATCCTTATTTCATATGTAAATGTGATTCTTAGAGATTTACATTTTAGAACTTTAGTTTTTTTTAAATTAACAGGCAATAAAAGGTCAATAAGTTTTAGGTCAAAATAGAAATGTGACTATTTCTCATTCTCAGTCTTTATACCATGTATGTATGTAAATTATTCCTTATAAGTAATTGTGTACCTGGCATAGAGCACCATTCATGAGATGGAAGGAGAAATTTAGTAAAATATATTCTACTGGGACAAAAGTAGCAACGTTTTTCTTGCTACTACTCTAGAGGGATGGAAGTAGGAGTTTGTTAGGTACTCCCCCAGTGATCCAGAAACTCTAATTTATTATTTTCAAGATGGCATTTCCGTTTCAGTGACTCCAAATAATTTTCTTCCCCACTACCCCCATTTTTTTTTTTTAACCAGAGTGATTCTTTTAAGGCAAATCTGTCTAGTCATGCTTATCTTAGAATGTCTTAGGAATCTGTTTTGTTCAAGGAACCAGGTTGCCCCTAAAACACAGACTTGTGCAAAGGAACATACTGCTATACTTTCCATAACCTGGAGTTATTCTAATTTGAGATTTAACTGTGCTTTAAAAAGCCACCAAAATGACCTCTAGCAGTCACAACAATGAGAAAAGTATTGATGTAACCTACATCTCTCAACTCTTATTTCATTGGGAAGATTGGAAGTTTCCAGTCAGAGAGATAGCGAGGTAGATACAGATAGGTAGATAGAGAGAGATCTAGGAGTAGTCAACTTTCAGGCCTCTCAGAACAGCAGGAAGTTGCTGCTGATATAAAAGCTTCATACTGACATTTCTTTAAGAAATTTAAGTGGGTTGTTTTTGTCATAAATACAAATTCAAAACAATGTAAGAATCCCATCTGTTTCTTCTCATTTGCTGTCTTGCTCTTGTTTACTGAGCTCTTATTATGTGCCACATCCTTTGCTAATCATTCTATCCACACATTATCTCATTTCATTCCCAGAACAATCCTAGGAGGTAAGTTTTATTTCTCTTGTTTTAAAGGTAAGGAAGTGAAGGCTCTAAGAAGTTCAGATGTGAAAGAACTGGATAAATATTACCATGTGAATAAATACTAGAAGCTGAACTTGGATCTAGATCTTTATGTCAGAAACATACTATAACTGTGACTTTATAGCTTACTTTTAAATTTGTGAAGGGTGATGCACACCTGCCTTAGGGGATGAGACAGTGTCTGTTTTACTATTGCAATGAGAAGGTGAAATAGCCTGATAGTCACAGTAAAACCCCCAGGAGTGAAATGTTATGGTCACTAAAGTTCCATTATTTTCAGTGGATCATTGAGAAGACTTTTACATATCCTTGTATGGGGGGATTCACTAGGTTTTAATAGAAATTTCAGTAACTATTAAATGTAGAAACTATTACATTTGAAAGTTCTAGAACAGCACTGTATTTCTGCCATGGTGAATATGTTTTATATATATATGTACTCTCCAATAAGGTAGCTACAGACAGATGTGGTTATTGAACATTTGAAATGTGGCTATTTCACTTAGAATGCCTAAGGAACTGAATTTTTAATCTTAGTTTCAACTTTAATTTTAAAAGCTACATGTCAATGTTTGGCAAACCAATACAGTAATGTAAAGTAAACTAAAGTTAAAATAAAAATTTTAAAAAAATAAAATGATCAAAAATTACAACTTTTCTCCTTTCAGGAAAAAAAAAAAAANTTGCTACCATATAGGAGAATATATTTCTAGAATGTCTATTGTGAGGTCATGATAGTGTGCAATGTGATATGGATAGTTAAGTGAAAGGAAAAATGTCATTGTTAAGAAGTGAAAACAATTTTCTAAGTAGAAAAACAGCTAAATATTTCCAACGGTTTCTTGTAGCAAAATGTAACAAAAAGGTAAAATCAGATCAATGATGATGCCCACAAATGCATAAAAAAAGAAAAGAACCAAGGATATGAGATCTAGAAGCAGCCAGAGAGAACATAGTTCAAGTATAGATGAGAATTCTTTTAGCATTTACACAATCTCAGTCTAGTGCCGCTTTGCTAGGTTATGTTTTGACAAGAAGTATTTACACACAACAGATAAATTTAAAAAATGAATGATTATTTGAATTTTTAAAAATTAAGTTAGAAATGTGGTATGTATTAATAGTAACATATACATTTTGCTTTTATTTAGGCAATGGGAAGGATTATGGGAAAGACTACAAGCTTATTTTTCATTTACAAAGGAAACCTAGACTGGAACTCCAAATCAAAGAAGTGGATGAATTTGGAAACTATAGCTGCCCTCATTATAAGGGTGCCATTGTAGTTTATAAAGTACCTAGAGAAAAGATAGTCCACAACTTGGATGAATCTCTTATATTTAATGAAAACAATGATCAGTTGCCAATTTGCAAATTAGCATTGAGATTACCAAAGGTGAGTAATTTTACCTCCCTAATTACTATATTTTGTTAATTTCCTGTAATTCTCTACAAATTCAATATTGTAGACATATGGATATTTATGGTTAAAAGGAATAATGGTGACAGGGAAGGAGTAAGAGTTACAGAATACATATCAGTATATAAAGTTCTTTCATATCATCATTATTCTAGGAACAGTTCAAGTTGGTTTTTCCTGACAGGATGTTGTTAATGACTATTGAAAAATGTCATTCATTTTCTATAACTGCATCTGATTAACTAGAAAAACCAATTATAAAAACATTGAGAATATTTGGAACACGACACTTAGAAAAATCATGTGGTGAGCAGAAAAATTGTTTTGAAATACATTCAGGATAAACAAATCCGGCACATTTAAGACTTAATTACTCTTTCATTTCTGATTTTACTTGGGTTCTTTTTTTCTTGGTTAGTCTAGTTAAGTTTTTTTTCAATTTTGTTTATCTTTTCAAAGAACTAACTCTTAGTTTCATTGACCTTTTATACTGTCTTTTCAGACTTTATTTCATTTATTTTCACTCTGAAAAAAGGAAAAGTATTAATCACTCAGTTGTATCCAACTTATCCCATAGACTGGAGCCTGCCAGGCTCTTCTGTCCATGGAATTCTCCGGGCAAGAGTACTGAAGTGGGTAACCATTCCCTTCTCCAGGGGATTGTACCAACCCAAGAACTGAACCCAGGTCTCCCGTATTGCAGGTAGATTATTTACCATCTGAGCCACCAGGGAAGCCCCTATTTCCATTCTAATCTTTATTATTTCATCTCTTCTGTTAACTTTGGGCAGTTTTGCTCTTCTTTTTCTAGTTTTTTTAGGTATAAAACTAGATTGTTTATTTGTGATTTTTCTTGTTTCTGAAGTAAGCCTGTTTTATTATCATGAACTTTCTTCTTAGAACTGCTTTAGCATAGATTTTCGTGTTTACATTTCTGTTTTCATATGCCTATGTATTTTGTGCTTGTGTCTTTGAATTTTTAGTTGGTTATTGGTTATTCAGTAGCATATTGTTCAATCTCCACAAATTGGGTGATTTTCTGTTTCTTCTTATGGTTGATTTTTAGTTTCATGACATTGTTGTTTGGAGAAGATGCTTGACAGGATTTCAGTTTCCTTAAATTTATGGAGACTTGTTTTGTGACCTAAGTGTGTGGAAATGGCCCATGTACACTTGAGAAAAATGTGTATTCTGCTGCTTTAGATGGAATGTTTCTTTTTTTCCTCTATATATGTATATTGAATCTATTAGATTCATTTGGTTTAATGTGTTGTTTAAAATCGATGTTTGCTTATTATTTTTCTATATGGATGATGTATCCATTGATGTAAGTGTAATATTAAAGTGGGACTTCCCTGGTAGTCCAGTGGCTACGACTCCAAGCTCCCAAGTATTGCTGTCAATTTCTCCCTTTAGGTCAGCCCTAATATTTGCTTTCTTTATTCTAGTGTTCCTCTACTGGGTACATATATATTTATAAATGTAACATCTAAAGAAGAAGTTACAATTGACACCATAAAAATAAAAATATCATAAGAAACTACTATAAACAATTATAGACCAGCAAATTAGGCAACCTACAAGAAGTGGATAAATTCCTAGAAACAAACTATCTTCTAAGACTTAGTCATGGATAAATATACTGAATAGAAGATACTTAATCATGAATAAAATCTGAATAGATTGATTTCTTGTAAGGATATTGAAATGGTGATAAAAAAAAATCTCTCAAAAAACTAGAGACTAGGATCAGAAAGCATTAGGGGTGAATTCTCCCCCAAATTTAAAAGAATATTTAATACTATCCTTCAAACTCTTCCAAAATGTTGAAAAGGAGGGAATGCTCCTAAACTCATTTCATGAAATCAACATTACCCTGATACCAAAACCAAATGAGGATACCAACAAAAAAGAGAAAAGTACAGGCTAGTATCCTTAATAAATGTGGATGTAAAAATCCTCATCAAAATATTAGCACACTGAATCCAACAATAGACTCATTCAGCAGGATCACGTGGGATTTATCCCAGGAATGCAAGAATAGTTCAAGATCTGAAAATCAATCAATGTGTTATACCACATTAACAAAATAAATGATAAGAATCCTATGATCATCTCAATAGAAGCAGAAAAAGAATTTGACAGAATTCAACATCCATTTATGAAAAAATATCAACAAAATAGGTATAGAGAAAAGGTACCTCAACATAATAAATGCAGTACATGACAAATCTACAGCAAACATCACACTAAATGGTGAAAAACTGAAAGCATTTACACTAAGATCAAGAACAGACTTTTACCTAAGAAGATATGCAGATGGTTGATACACATATGAAAAGATGTTCAAGATCACTAGTTATTAGGGAAATGAGATTCAACACTGCAAGGAGATATATCTCAAATCTCTCATATAGAATGATTATTGTCAAAAAGACAAGAAATAACAAAGGCTTCCCTGGTGGCTCAGACTGTAAGGCGTCTGCCTGCAATGCGGGAGACCCGGGTTCGTTTCCTGGGTCGGGAAGATCCCCTGGAGAAGGAAATGGCAATTCACTCCAGCACTCTTGCCTGGAAAATCCCATGGACAGAGGAGCCTGATAGGCTACAGTTCATGGGGTTGCAAAGAGTTGGACACAACTGAGCGAATTCACTTCACTTCACTTCAAAGAGGATATGGAAAAAATGGAACATTTGTACACTTTGGGGTTGGGGGGAATGTAAATTGATGGAAATCTAAATTCGTCTAGCCACTGTGAAAATCAGCCTGAAGATACTTCAAAAATTAAGAAAAAACTACTATATGATTCAGCTATTCCATTTCTGGGTATTTACTCAAAGTATACAAAAATATTAATTTGAAAAGATATATGTACCTTATCCTCATTTCAGTATTATTTACAATAGCCAAGATATGGATACAACCTAACTGTCCATCAATAGATGAATGGAAGAGGAAGATCTGGTATATATATACAATGGAATACTACTCAGGGATTAAAAGAATGAAATATACCATGTGAAATGACATGGCTGGACTTTACGGTACTTAGTTATATTATTGACTAAATAATATAAGTTGGACAAAAGAAAGACAAATACCATATGATTTTACTCAAATGTGGAGTCTAAAAAACAACAACAAAAAATGATTAAACAAACCAAAACAAAAATAAATTCATAGATACAGAAAACAGATTGGTGATTACCAATCAGAGGGGAGGGGGTTTTGGGGAATGAGCAAACGGTTGAAGAATGTCAGTTGTATGGTGATGATTGATAATTAGATTTTTGGTTTTGTGCACTTTGCAGCATATACAAATATCAAATGGTAATACACACCTGAATCATAAATAATGTAACATAGCAATTTTACTTCAATTAAAAAAAAGAGTCAATTGCTTTTGTCTAAAATTCTTCTTTGTATTGGGAAAGTAGGGTTGAATTGTTCCCCTCAACTTGTGAAGCACAAAGTCAATGATGTTATTGCTATACATACTATTTCTTTCAGAGAACCAAGACTTGTACTTAACTATAGTCTAATGAGAAGTGAAAAATGTTTCACTCCAGAGGAAGAACAAATTTTTTACCCTTTAAAGAAAGTTGAGTAGTTTTCTTACTTTATGGTTTTTATATTTTTGCTTATGTTATGAATAGCAGAAACATGTTTTATATGGGACAAGATTTTGTATTTACTTTAAATAGATTAGTAAAGTAAGTAGAATTTGATAAATATTGATTCAAATTCTGAAATAGAAAATGTGCTAAGTTAGGCATTATGATAAATACTGAGCTATATGGGATAATACAAGCCTTAAAACTGCATTGTCCTGAATGGTAGCCACTATCCACATCTTTCCATGGAACACTTGAAATATGGCTTGTCCAAACTGAGATGTACCATAAATGTCAAATACACACTGGACTTCAAAGACCTAGTACAAAAATGGAAAATATTTCATTAATTTGTTTATAATGATTTCATTGTAAATGATAATCTTTTGGATATGGAGTTAAAAATGTATTACTAAAACTCATCTCACCTGATTAAAAAAAATTTTAAGTAGAATATTTTAAAGTATATTTCTATAGGCTATCATTGCACTAAATTATTTACAATCTAGCAGGGGAGCAAAACATGAACAAAATTGCCTTGTAAGATTGTAAATAATTAGATTAATGGTATAAACAGTGTATTAATAGTTATTCAGAGAGGGGAAATTGTTTTCCTGAAAGTTAAACTCGAGAAAAATTTCAAGGTGGTTATGGCAATTTATCTGAGCTTTATAAGTATGTAGAAATTTGGCCACTGGAAATGAAGAAAACCTGTGTTAGGCTGAGGAAATGGAATGAATTTGACTGGGGATTGTAGGCATAGTTTAGCAGGAATTCAGAATTCATATAATAAGCATTATAATAATTTATAAAGTACCAAAGATCTTTCAAGTGTTTTCCATTCATTGCATTATTAAATTCTCATAAAAATCACATGAGGCATTATCATTTTATAGGAAACTTAGGCACAGGAATTTTAGGCAAGTTGTCCATGGACCAAAAACTAATAAGTGTCAGAAGTGGGCTTCTGACCCAGAAAATCTGCTTCACACATGGGCAACCACAGAGCACTATTGCCTCTTGAGCAGGTAACACAAGGATTTTTGTTCAAGGATGCAAGATGGACTTTAGGACACTCAGGTTCTCCCTGGACGTTGTAAAACAATTTCATGTATAACATGCTTTAGTGTAGAGGTGACAGGACATAGATTCTGGTCACTGGCACTGAAAATAGCCATTTGCAGGGGCCCAGAGACATTAACTCTACTTGCTGGTTTCAGAGAGACATCCTGAGGTTCTTAAGAGGCATGAGTAAGGTAGCTAACTGTAGCAAACCACTGATACTGAAAATGACATTTTAAGAAACGTATAGCATCTTCCCTGGTGGCTCAGAGGTTAAAGCGTCTGCCTCCAATGTGGGAGATCTGGGTTCGATCCCTGGGTCGGAAAGATCACCTGGAGAAGGAAATGGTAACCCACTCCAGTATTCTTGCCTGGAGAATCCCATGGATGGAGAAGCCTGGTAGGCTACAGTCCATGGGGTTGCAAAGAGCTGGACACGACTGAGCAACTTCACTTACTTACTTATAGCTAGAGAGGTGTATATTCACTATCGGTTGCATGTTTTCATTTCAATTTAGGGTCCTTGCCCTTGCTCCTCCCTGTGTTTGGGGGTCTCTTCCCTCTGAGTCATGTCAGTTCAGTTCAGTTCAGTCATTCAGTTGTGTCTGACTCTTTGAGAACCCATGGACTGCAGCACGTCAGCCTTCCCTGTCCATCACCAACTCCTGGAGCTTACTCAAACTCATGTCCATCAAGTCGGTGATGCCATCCAACTGTCTCATCCTCTGTCATCCCATTCTCCTCTCACCTTCAATCTTCCTAGCATCAGGATATTTTCCAATGAGTCAGTTCTTTGCATCAGGTGGCCAAATTATTGGAGGTTCAGCTTCAGTATCAGTCCTTCCAATGAATATTCAGGACTGATTTCCTTTAGGATGGACTGGTTGGATTTCCTTGCAGTCCAGGGAACTCTCAAGAGTCTTCTCCAACACCACACTTCAAAAGAATCAATTCTTCAGCACCCAGGTTTCTTTATAGTCTAACTCTCACACCCAAACATGACTACTGGAAAAAACATAGCCTTGACGAGATGGACATTGGATGCTGTCGAGGTTGGTCATAGCTTTTCTTCCAAGGAGCAAGTGTCTTTTAATTTCATGGCTGAACTCACCTTCTGCAGTGATTTTGGAGCCCCCTAAAATAACGTCTCTCACCATTTCCATCATTTCCCCATCTATTTGCCATGAAGTAATGAGACCAGGTGCCATGATCTTAGTTTTCTGAATGTCGAGTTTTAAGCCAGCTCTTCACTCTCCTCTTTCACTTTCATCAAGAGGCTCTTTAGTTCTTCTTCGCTTTCTACCATATTAGTGGTGTCATCTGTATATCTGAGGTTACTGATATTTCTCCTGGCAAACTTGATTCCAGTTTGTGCTTCATCCAGCATGGCATTTCTCATGATGTATTCGGCATATAAGTTAAATAAGCAGGGTGACAATATACAGCCTTGATGTACTCCTTTCTTGATTTGGAGCCAATCTATTGTTTCATTTAAGGTTTTAACTGTTGCTTCTTGACCTGCATACAGATTGCTCAGGAGGCAGGTAAGGTACTCTGGTATAGCTGATTCTTCTTGTTTAGGTCTTAGCTCAGATATCAATCACCTCCTTTTCTATATTCCTCCATCTCCTTATCTCAAGGTGCTCTTTAATTACTGAACCTTTTAAAACTTACTTCTTAACACTTATCATTAATTGAAATCATGAGATTTATTTATTTATTTCTACTTGCATTGCCTCTTAAGAGAGCAAGGTCCATGTTCTGGCTCCAGCTTTAGTGATTAGAAAGATGCCTGTCACACTGTTCAGTTCAGTTCAGTTGAGTCGCTCAGTCGTGTCCGACTCTTTGCGACCCCATGAATTGCAGCACGCCAGGCCTCCCTGTCCATCATAAACTCCCAGGGTTCACTCAGACTCACGTCCATCTGGTCAGTGATGCCATCTAGCCATCTCATCCTCTGTCATCCCCTTCTTCTCCTGCCCCCAATCTCTCCCAGCATCAAAGTCTTTTCCAATGAGTCAACTCTTCACGTGAGGTGGCCAAAGTACTGGAGCTTCAGCTTCAGCTGAAGAAATCCCAGGGCTGATCTCCTTCAGAATGGACTGGTTGGATCTCCTTGCAGTCCAAGGGACTCTCAAGAGTCTTCTCCAACACCACAGTTCAAAGGCATCAATTCTTTGGCACTCAGCCTTCTTCACAGTCCAACTCTCACATCCATACATGACCAGTGGAAAAACTATAGCCTTGACTAGATGGACCTTTGTTGGCAAAGCAATGTCTCTGCTTTTGAATATGCTATCTAGGTTGGTCATAACTTTTCTTCCAAGGAGTAAGCGTCTTAATTTCATGGCTGCAATCACCATCTGCAGTGATTTTGGAGCCTCCCAAAATAAACCCTGACACTATTTCCACTGTTTCCCCATCTATTTCCGATGAAGTGATGGGACCACATGCCATGATCTTCATTTTTTGAATGTTGAGCTTTAAGCCAACTTTTTCACTCTCCACTTTCACTTTCATCAAGAGGTTTTTTAGTTCCTCTTCACTTTCTGCCATAAGGGTGGTGTCATCTGCATATCTGAGCTTATTGATATTTCTCCTGGCAATCTTGATTCCAGCTTGTGATTCTTCCAGTCCGCGTTTCTCATGATGTACTCTACATAGAATTTAAATAAGCAGGGTGACAATATACAGCCTTGATGTACTCCTTTTCCTATTTGGAACCAGTCTGTTGTTCCATGTCCAGTTCTAACTGTTGCTTCCTGACCTGCATACAGGTTTCTCAAGAGGCAGGTCAGGTGGTCTGGTATTCCCATGTCTTTCAAAATTTTCCATAGTTTATTGTGATCCACACAGTCAAAGGCTTTGGCATAGTCAAGAAAGCAGAAATAGATGTTTTTCTGGAACTCTCTTGCTTTTTCTATGATCCAGCGGATGTTGGCAATTTGATCTCTGGTTCCTCTGCCTTTTCTAAAACCAGATTGAACATCTGGAAGTTCACGGTTCACATATTGCTAAAGCCTGGCTTGGAGAATTTTGAGCATTACTTTACTAGTGTGAGAGATGAGTTCAATTGTGTGGTAGTTTGAGCATTCTTTGGCATTGTCTTTCTTTGGGATTGGAATGAAAACTGACCTTTTCCAGTCCTGTGGCCACTGCTGAGTTTTCCAAATTTTCCAAATTTATCACACCTTAGGCACTCTAAGTATTTGTGACTGGTTGAATGAGGGGAAGTCTACAGAGTCCCTTAGCTTCTACTAAAGTTTAGGAATTACTGACTTAATGGAATACTTGAGTACTCCCATATCAGTGATTTATAGCCTGTGTTCAAACACTTGGCAGGTAGGCCAAGGGGTTTGTTAGGTAGGTAGAATAGGGAAAAGGAGTCCAAAATGGCAGTAGCTAAAAGACAAGCTTCCCTGGTGGCTCAGAGGTTAAAGCGTCTGCCTGGAATGCAGGAGACCCGGGTTCGATGCCTGGGTCAGGAAGATTCCCTGGAGAAGGAAATGGCAACCCACTCCAGTACTCTTGCCTGGAGAATCCCATGGAGGGAGGAACCTGGTGGGCTACAGTCCATGGGGTCGCAAAGAGTCGGACACTACTGAGCAAATTCACTTCACTTCAAAAGACAAGGAAGGGAACAGGAAGGTCCGAGGACCAGAGTGAAGACTTCAGGTAGAAGAAACAGCATTCCTGGCTAAGCCCAATTTGCATAGGGCAGGCCCAGGTGGAGGAAAAAACATATAAGAGGAGGAACCAATGCTCTCTCTCTCTCTCCCACGTGTGCGCTCTTTTTCTCTCTCTCCCTCTCTCTCTCTCCTCCACTCTCTTCTCTTCAAGTCTTTGGGTTGGCATGCCCTCACACTTTGAGGATGGATTCTCCTGCCATCTTCTAAATAAAATAGAGCTGTAACACTGATTTGCCTAAGAGCTATGACACGGTTTGTCCAAGACCCGAGAGCTGTGATACACCAAGGGCTTTAATGTCCGTCTCTCCAAATCTTTGTTGTGATGAGACAAAGAACCGAGAAACATACACTCGTTTGACAGGTTGATTTGGATCAATAATGAGGATTTGAGGGCAGAGAAAGGATTCATCAGGGGTGCATTCTAGACGCTTTGATTTAGCACTTTACTTCCTAAGATCATTATGTTGTTCTAATGCTACAGGGTAACAAAGAGGGAGACAAATAAGGGAGGCTGTTGGGATTCTCTGACAGGATTTGTCCAGAGTTTCACTGCGCTGATGACAGAAAATGGAAAGAAAGGCTCTTATGTGAGACAGGACAACTTGAGATACAAAATGTGACCCAAATTCAGCTTTCAGTTCGCAGTGATTTCTCTATAGCCCAACTTCATGAATTAATTAGTCAAATTAGCCAAGCTAGAAAATTAAAAGGTTTATATAGGATTTTTCTCAATGAAAGTCTGTTTAGAGATTGTCCAGATCTTTTGCATGAGCTCTTCCTTCGCTTTGATTCTAGAACAACTTCTCTGCCTGTTTGCCTGAGCAATTCCTACTGGCCATCCCTTATAGCTCTGCTGAGTGTGTCTTCTCTCTGGAAGCTTTCCCTTACCTCCTTCTCTACCAAGTTAGGTGCTCCTGGCATGTGTTTCCACAACATTCTATGCTTTCCCTATCACTGGAGTTATTATATTTTATTATAATTACTTGCTTTCCAATAGACAAGTGTTTCGCAATCTCTTTTCTCTTCCTAAGGGATCTTCAGACTCTATAACTGTTTATGTATTGTATGCATCTGTGTGTGTGTGTATATATANTAGACAAGTGTTTCACAATCTCTTTTCTCTTCCTAAGGGATCTTCAGACTCTATAACTGTTTATGTATTGTATGCATCTGTGTGTGTGTGTATATATATATATATAATACATTAAAAGTTTAAGGTCTTTTGTCTTACCTAACAACAAATTTTCTCTCCTTAAGAGTGATGTTACCTTGGTTGGGAATGAGTAGAATCAACCATGCAGATGCGTCTACTGCTCTGCTCAACTTTGGATTGTCAGTGCCGTGTTTATAGTACACATTTGATAATTATTTACCTGGAGAAGGAAATGACAACCCACTCCAGTATCCTTACCTGGGAAATCCCATGGACAGAAGAGTGCGGCAGGCTACAGCTCATGGGGTCGTCAGACACAACTTAGTAACTAAATAATTAGATAAATGAGATAATTTTTCAAATCCTAAAATTGTCCAACCTTGAAGTTAATCATCTTGAGACTATATCGTCATGTTAAAAAATGCGTTTTAAATGTCTGCTGCCTTTCTTATATAAACATATAGCAAGTATACCATCTGTCTTTTCTTTTTCCCTCTGAGATAGATCTGTATAGGGATTTCCAGATTCACTCTTTTGACCTTTTCTCACAGTGTAGCCTGGCAGGCTACAGACCATAGGATTGCAAAGAGTCAGACACAACAGAGCACGCATGCAAACTAACTCTGTACAAGTAAGTTTCTTGGCATTGAGAAAGAATCTGTGGCTGGAAAATTATTTCCCTCATTTAAAACTAACATATCTAAATGGGAATTGAAACCATAACCTCTATTTCTGTGAGAACAGACTTCTTCCATAAAGTTCAGAATTTAAAAAAAATTCCATCTCAGCTAGACAGTACTAGAATGTGCTATTTTTCAGGAAATGGAAGTAGCCGCATTTTATGGAGCTTGGCATTAATGCATACTATAATATACACACATTTATAGATGTGGCATAAATTAGGTGAAAACATCTGTCAAAATTCAAAGTGTTTTCCACAGAGAAGGTAAGCAGTAAATATTCATATCTATGTATATAGATATAAACACACACACATTGGCATACAAATAATTATAAGGTATGCCCTTAACGTACTACCTCTGTTTTCCAACAATGTGAATATATCACCCATTACTTCATGCTTGTGAGTATTTCTGTTTATCTTATTCTTCAGCTTCCATATTCCATTCATTCATATTTTAATCCATCTAACACATATCTTTTTTCTCCTAGGGCCACGCATACTGTGGTGTTCCAATATATCTTGTCTCATTCTTCCTTTGTATCTCTACAGACTACTCTCAAATCAGAGTGTAGAGTAGCCTTTAAACCATCAGTCAGATCACCTCCTGCCTCTGCTCCAAAGACTACAGTGACTTTCAGTTTCACTCAGAGTAAAAGATTCCATATGAACTTGCCCCCTTGACACTAAGACTTTTGTTTCCTCTTTACTTAATTATTGTCACAACGGCTCTCTGACTATTTTTGGAACTTGCTGCTAATGCATAGGCTTTAGGTCTTTGTATTAGTGGTTCCCCCTGCCTGGAATACTCTTCCAACCATTAGATACCTACATGGCTAACACCTTTGTCTCCTCCTTCAGTTTGATCAAATTTCAGCTTCTCTGAGGCCCACCTTGATTCTATTTCTTATTGCAGTCAGTTCCTACCCATACAACTTGACACTCCTGATCCTTCTGAAATTGCCCGATATTTTTCTTTCCTCTAAAGCACTGCTACCTTCAAACATCTATTTCCTCATATATTATGTTTATCGTAGGAGCACCTCCACTCCACAGCCAGGACATAAGGTCCTTGAGGGTAGATGTCTTTATGTTTTGTTCACTGATGAATCACAAGGGACTATTATACGATAGTATCTGGCATATGTTAAGTCCTCTTGTTGCACGGGTGAATTGATAACTAGAGCTTGCATTTAAAATACCAGAAGTGTAAAAAAGAAAGTAAGAAGCAACAAGAAAACTAAATTAGCATCAGAGGGTTGACAGAATTGGCAGTGGCTGCTTATGGATGAGACGGCCAGTAAGGGCTTCACTGTGGAGGTGTCTTTTGGGCTAAAGAGTCACAGTGACAAGAAGTCTGTGTGCTGTGTGGTCAGGAGTGCACCCAGGGTGACAAACAGCAGGTAACAAAATGGCAGTGGGCACGAGCTTCTCATCAAGGACTGGAAGGAAGAATACTACAGTGAATGCACACACGAGGGACAGAGAAAGGCCCTGAGGTTGGAAAGTTAAAGAGGGTCCTAATGATAGTTGGCATTTCAATACTATCTGAAAATGGTTACATAATCAATATATGTCTGAAAATGTATGGCTGAAAAAGGTGATTGATTTCCAAGTTTTTCTTAAGATGTGCTTCAAACTTCCTCCTTTTACAAAATACTCAAGCCAGTTCAGTTCACATGATATCTATTCGTGCTTTGGTGGAAACCAGGCAAGTTTCAAAGAAGTGTCAAATGTTTTTAGGTGGCAGGAAGTAGCGTGTGTATGTGCTTCTGAAATCACGTCATGTAGGTGGCTGTCTGTGCAGTTCCGTTATTTGCACCAGCTTGAGTTGTGGCTGCCTTTGAGTGGTGACTCTTCCTGTCTGCTCAGAGGCTTTGCTTTGAAGGAGAGAAAGGCTCCAGGTGGCTGCTTCTTCAGGACTGTATTCAAGGGCGCAGTCATACATAACCTTCATATTTACGTAAGCCAGCCGTTGACCCAAGTTTTGCTTAGCTTGAACTTCCTTTTTTTTTTAATTTTTTAAAAATGAACTCCTGACATGTGATTTCTAGTAAATAATGGTATTGCATCAACCCTTACTTTCTCACCACATAAAATAACTTGCTGTGTCAAAGGGAGGAAGCATGCAGAGGCTGGTGCAACACTCAATTCTTCAGAATCACCTCTTTCTTATCATTTAGGACTTTCATTAGCATCTCCCTGCCTTGCAAGGGCTGACTTTCTTTGCTGTATGGTTATTTCCGCCCCCGCCCCTACCCCCCGCAATGATATGACAACTAGAAAATGACCTTGATTAAATAAATGAGATGTTTCCACTATTGAAAATGTTTATATTCACAGGTACTACAGTTCTATCCAGGCTTTTCAGTTGTAACAATTTATAAAATTATATTACGTTTCAACAATGAAATGGAACTTTTAATGCTATTGGTAAGAAAGCAGATTAGAAAAAAGAATTAAAAAACAATAACCTGTGAGAGAAGTCAGAGTTGTGTGTGTTGGGGGAATGGTAAATTTAAAATAGTAATTTAACATTTTTTGATAACTTAGTCTCATGTTTTCCGTACTAATTACAGTACTGTATTGCTTCATATTCCACCCCTACCAATTATAGAAAAAATGCACTAGAATCTTGGTAAGTAGACACATGATGTCAATGTCTTTATCCTCTGAAAGTTTTAAAAGCCTTCTCCCTCTTCCCAGTGTTTCAGTGCTGGCATCCTAGGTGCTGCCTAAACATCCTTCCCAGCCTGTAGCCTAACCTTCCTCTAAGCCATCAGAATGACCTTCAAAGACAATTTTGCCCAGGTCACTGAAAAATGGGCTTTATATTATACATGACACATCAAAGGGAGAGAATGAGCAAAACTGGTTTAGTCAGCAACAGGATCCTATATGTTTTGGAAAGTGCTTTGCCCACCAGTTTAATCAGAAGAGAATGATTGCCTTCTCTTTTCCTTCTCCTTCCGCTTGTCTTCCTCTCCCTTTCCTTGTCCCTCTCCTCTCTTCGCCTCATCTCTCCCATCTCTTCCCCTCGTTCTTCCCCTTTCTCTGTCTCCCCTCCTCCTTCCTCCTTAGCCCTCTGTCCTTAAAAGGCAAGGTTTTCTCTGCTCAGTGGGAAGTACAATGAAATCAAGTATTGCGCAGTGTTTGGCCATATGGTTTTTAATGATTCTTTCATAAAGGAAGCACATACATTCCTGCCTGTCTGGAAAAATGCAACAAAAAGAGGTTAATCGCTATATTTCAATTTATTCTGTTAAGATTATAACATTTAATAAGTAAAAAGTGATGTTCATTAATTCAAACAACTTTCTAGGTCCTGAACTCTTTACTCTGGCTCAATAGTAAAGATTCCATCTGAAATGCAGGAGTCACAGGAGGTATGGGTTCAATCCATAGTTCAGGAAGATTCTCTGGAGGAGGGTATGGCAACCCACTCTGGTATTCTTGCCTGGAGAATTCCATTCACAGAAGAGCCTGGCGGGCTACAGTCCATAGAGTGGCAAAGAGTCAGACATGACTGAAGCGACTTAGCGTGCGCGCGCACACACACACACATATAAAATGAAGGGCTTAAAAAATGAATACAGGTCAGTCCTAACTTTCAAGGAAATTATGGTCCAGTGAAGGAAATAAAGCATAAACTTTAAAAGTTCTAAAACAATGCAAAATATAAATAATAATTGAATACAATAATACAGTAATATCCCAAGAGAGGAAGTGATGATAAATTGCAAATAAGTGACTGAGATGGTGTGCTAGGACATTTCAGAGAATTTCCAGTAGACTGAGGTGACTTGGGGACATTTCACAGAGCAAGACAGATGTAGAGAATGTTTAGATTCTGGACAAGTGAAGTGAAGTGAAGTGAAGTGAAGTCGCTCAGTCGTGTCTGACTCTTTGCGAACCCGTGGACTGTAGCCTACCAGGCTCCTCCGTCCCTGGGATTCTCCAGGCAGGAATACTGGAGTGTGTTGCCATTTCCTTCTCCAGGAGATCTTCCAACCCAGGGATCGAACCTGGGTCTCCCGTATTGCAGGCAGATGCTTTATGAAAGAGGCAGTGTGTTCCATATGAGAGGGATGACATGGGCTGAAACTTACAAGTATCAAAGCACAATGTGTGTTTCAAGAAAAGACAATGAACAGAACAACACGGCTTGAATTAAAGATTTGGAAAAATCATATTGGAAATAAGTTGGGGAAAGATCATAGAGGGATCTGAATGCCTTATTTAGTTCATCCAAATGTCTCTGTGAAATTGTTATGGGGGAAAACTTTTTGTCAAAATTTGTCAAAAGAATGTGATTGATTTCATCATAGAGAGATCATGTAGAAAGGAGAAATTCAAACCATACATCCTTAGGATATGAGTAAACTGCAAAATCTCTTAGCCACTGGATTTTGGAATGGCCATACTGAGGATAGGGAAGTAGGTATCTAAATAGTCATCATTGAGCTTATCTTTTGTCCTATCAGTAGTGGCTAGTGATTGGAAAATTTTAACCAGGAGGGTGATGTGATCAAATTTTGTTAGCTTATTAGTGTGACAGCCTATAGGTATATATTAGAAAGAGACAAGTTTCAGCTACAGTAAAATAGAAATTTAATGAGGCAGTCTTTGGACTAGATGGTGGTAGCCTGATGTTCAGACCATGGCAGCAATGATGGCAAGTGGAGAGCAGGACTGGAGCCACTGGACTTCGTGATGGAGTGAATATGTGTGGGGATGGGAGGCAGATGACACTGGGAGGTGGACAAAGTTGTGGAGCGGGCTCTTCTAGGTGGCTCTCAGGACACTGGATTGAGCTGCTGTCCTTTGACACAACTTCATGTTTCATTGATTTTAGTTTGGAGGTGTGTTCAAACTTCCATTTCATCTCCATTCCCTCTAACGTCTTGTCCAGTAGATCACTGCAACTTCCTCCTTGAAGCCCTATCACTAGTCCCTTTTTCTATCAATACTTCTAGGCTACATGAGTGATAGGTAGTTTTTCTCAAAAATAAATATGATTTTATCTTTTCTCCTAAAACATCTCAATTGGTACTTTATATCTATTGATCAAAGTCTAAGCCACTTACCCATATATAAGACCCTTCACAAACACCCACAACTTACTCTTGCAACTCTTCATATTACATTCACCCAAAAAACATCTTTGCTCCACTTCCACTTAAGCTCTCACTTTTTCACACATTATTGTCTTAATTGCCTCATGGCTTTTCCCAAAGTTGTCCGTGTGAGCACTGACTCCACACTTAGCTCTATTATCATCTCTTTAGAAGGAGCTCTTAAATTTCCCAGGCAGAATAAGGTACTACATAGTAGCTAGAACCAAAGAACTTTGAATATGTACTAACTTCTGGTTTGTTATTAATTTAATTTATATAATAATAAAAGTAATGATAATATAGCTAATATTTGTTATTCTTGGATAGTAACTTGGTAAAGCACTTACACATATTAAACCATTTACTGAAACAGTCAGTAGTTGAAGAACCTGAGATATAGAGAGTTTTGAGAACCCAAATTTGTCTGATTCCAATGATGGCATTCACAACCCCTCTACCCAGGGACTCTTTTTGTGTTAGAGCTCCTCAGAGCTGGGCGAATAGTTCATTCAATTCTTTAATCCCATCTCTAATACACATTCAATAATGTTTTTTGGACTATCAAAGGATAAATGAATGCATGCTGGGGAAATTGATAAAACAATTAAAGGTGGAGTCTTAATAGCTGACCAAAGCTTTACGTGCTTCCTTTCCCAGCTAACAGTTACATTTAGCAGAAGCCTTTCATGCCTACAAACGAATGACTAATGTGGGGATTTCACACACTAGCCACAGATGGGAGGATGATGTTTGTAGCTATCCAGGCCTTTCCCAGCACATTCATATCATCACCCTTTCTGTTAGAAAGGTTATTCCTATCTAGAACAGGAAAAAACAAGCCAGGAAATTTAAAAAAAATCTGTTAGAATATTCCAGAGAATTTTGTTCAAAGTTGAACAGGAGCTATGACAGATATTTGTGCCTGACAAAAACTTGGGATTATAATTTAAAAGTGAAATGATGAAGAGACGAGGGGAAAGCTTATACAAGTTCTAATGTGTTGTGCATCTTTGATTTGTTGAGTTGTTTTTTAAAATCAATATGGTCTCCCACATAGCTGCATCTATGCATCAAAAGCATCTGCTTTGGCCAGAACTGTTTGGAATAGTGAGCAAGGTTTTCAGCATATTCACAATAGTTAACACTGATACAGTACTTGGTAAATTCCAGCTATATCTGAAGTGTTCTATGTGCGTTAAGTCGTTTAATCTTCACCGCAACCCCACGTTACGTCTACTGCCTCACCCTGTGGTAGATAAAAATATGAATCTGGAGATACTAATTTATATATATTAGGTTTATCTATTCCAGACTGCTCTTGATGACTTTCCTTTACTGATTCGATGTGTCCTTGATTTTATTGTTCAGTTGCTAAGTTGTGTCCGATTCTTTGCGACCCCATGGACTGTAGCATACCAGGCTCCTCTGTCCTCCACACCCTTCTGAAGTTTGTTCAAATTCATGTCCATTGAGTGCATGGTGCTATCTATATTTCCTGAGTTATCGAGGATCTTACTTTACTTTATGCCTTCAGTCATCCCTAAGACTTCTTCCTTCTCCCTGTTGCCAGCTCTTTCGATCATTTAGGGTTTTTTTGCATTGGTCTATCTGGTTTCCTGGGTCCTCAGGTTGTCTTCTTTTGTGACTGACTCCTTCAGAGGTTGAGAGATAATGAATTCCTTCCCCTTGAGAAAGTCATAATCAAATTGAAGCCTTAAATAGAGTCATTTTCTAAGAAGTAATTTTTTAAAAATAATGAAGAAACAAAAGTTTGGCTGCAGTAAAAAGTGTACAGTTTTAAAACTAAGAAAGATCTGAGCGAAACAAAATGGACATTTCTAGGATTGGTAACAGCCTGATTTCATTTCCTAAGATCTTAATTTCTAGATTATCTCCAAGTGAGACTACTCTGGGTCAGTTCTTTTAGCTCAAAACTCAGTTTTTAATTTTTTTCCACAGTAATCTTACTTCTCTGTGGGCTTTTTAGGATCTTCAGATCTTTCTATGTAGAAGCCCTTCCTTTCATTGTGTGGACCAAGCCTTGAGGAATTTTGACACTGTGCAGTAAAAATAATAACTATGATGAAAACAATAACAGGATATTTATTGACTGATGCTTGTGTCTTTTAATCTGTATATGTGTATATATGTATATATATATTTAAAGGTGTGAGTGTGTGAAAATTTTCAGAAACACAAAAACAGAGGAACTACAATGAAACTACATGGACTCATTACTTTTTTTTGCCCTTCTTGTTTCATCTAATAGGGAATTTTTATTTGTTTATTTGAGTATTTTAAAGCAAATCACAGTTATTCTATCACTTTACTTGTAAATAATTCTGTATGTTTCTCTAAGGGTAAGGATTTTTTAACAAACAATGGCAAAACCCAATAGAATTAGTAGTTATTACTAATAGTATCTACTACCCAACCCATGTTCTATATTTACTTACTGACTCACATTCCTCCTTTTACTATGAATTTGTTCAAACCCGAGTTCTGAAAAGTATCCGTACATTGCACTTGGCTTGTGAGTCTCCTCCTCCATTTGTTGAATTCTCAGTGTAGGTGACATCCTTTACAGACATCACCTTAATCTAGCCTCAGAGCACACTTCAGAGGTAGGAGCCATCATCTCTGTCTCACCAATTTGAGATTTTAGCAAGAGTTTGGATGACTTGCCTCAACTCGCATGATCTCCCAGGGCAGAGGCTGTGCCAAGACCCAGTGCTCAAAGTCATTCCTGTCCCATGCTCTTCTGCTTCCCCATTCCTTACACAAGCTGGGTCTTCTGTTTCTTTTGCCTGCCACTTTTGTCACTACATCAAATTTCCTCTCATATCTTTTTCCCCTTTCAATGTATTTGGCAACTCTAGATCTTTCAGGAAGCCAGGGTGCTTGAATCTTTTGCTGAAACTAACAGAGCAACCCTAGTCTCATAAGGCGGTTTCCTTTGTTATCTGGAATTTTAAGCTTCTGAGGCAGAAGCAGATTTCTCTGTCATCTTGGTTTTACATACACAGTGACTTCTGAACACCCCAGTAGGTTCCTCTGTTCTATCCACATAGATAGCTCATAGCTCCTCATTTTCAGAGCAGAGACACTGCTATCCTTTTAGCATGATGAAAGCTCCAGCTTCCTCTGGCTCAGGTTATGAGTTCACATTTTTAACTTTTTGTTGCTGACCTATCACTCAGATACCCTCAAAATGTTCTTTATGGTTTTAAAAGAACAAAAATACTTTCCATGCATGTTTACAGTAAAAGATGGTAAAATGTAAGATTACTGGCAAATAAAAGTCAATGCTCAGTTACCTTTTCCCCAAATTTTAGAATTCTAAGCACTTTATTTTTTAGAACAATAACATACCAGCTTTGAATAAAATGGATTCACATAGTGAGGCACTTAGTTTATTTTTAATCCTTTTGAATCCCTGATCCTCTCAGTAGATCTTAGATTGGTGCTTGCATGTTTTTTAGCTCTCTCAAATACCTGCAGAGTTAACAAGCAGAGAGCAACTCTCAGACTCAGAGCTCTTGGCTGGCAAGATAATAAGATTATTTTAATTGTATTTGTTTTTAAGATTACCATGTGTTTATACGAGTTAAATGGTATTTCCAATTATGCCTGAAATATGTATTTGTGTAGGTAAAAAAGTAATTTTAAAGAAAAATGTTAAGTAACAGCTATTATCTTGAGTACTTATTACATGCAATGATCTGCTCAAAGTTATATGATGTAGCAAAAGATTTCTTTTAAGGGCACTCTGAAGCAGATACTATAATCATCATGTCAATTTCATGAATGAGGCAAATGGGACACAAACCTTTAAGATCAGAAAGTTGATAGATAGTATCATTAGAAATTGACCTCTTTCCTTCTATCTAATACTGCTTCCAAGTCCAGAGCAGTGTTGATATTTGTGACTGGTGAGCTTAATACAAGGGGTACTAGAATGGCCAAGGGAAAGCCTTGTCTCATATCCTTCCCTTTATATACATAGGTTATAAATAAAGGATCCATAGTCTTACAAATTTTAGCTTTAGTATTACCTCTGCTACTTAGTATGTATGTTTTTGGTCAAATTATTTAATCTCTCTAAGCTTCAGTTTTCTAGGGAACCCTCCTCTGTTGTTGGTGGGAATGTAAGAGGTACAGCCACGGTGGAAAACAGTGTATAAGTTTCTCAGAAAACTAAAAAGAGAATTACCTCAAGATTCAGCAGTCCTACTCCTGGGCATATGAAAGTGAAAGTGAAGTCACTCAGTCATGTCCAACTCTGCGACCCCGAGGACTGTAGCCCACCAGGCTCCTCCGTCCATGGGATTCTCCAGGCAAGAATACTAGAGTGGGTTGCCATTTCCTTCTCCAGGGATCTTCCTGACCCAGGTCTCCCACATTGCAGGCAGACGCTTTAACCTCTGAGCCACCAGGGAAGCCCTGGGCATATAGTTGGATAAAACTATAATTCAGAAAATATAAATGCACCTTTATGTTCATAGCAGCACTATTTACAACACCAAAACATGAAAACAACCTAAATGTCGATGGACAAATGAATGGATAAAGATGTGGTTCATGTACGCAACAGAATACTACTCAGCCACAAGTATAATGAGATAATGTTCTTTTTAGCTCCATGGATCCAACTGGAGATTGTCATACTCAGTGAAATAAGTCAGAAAGAGAAAGATGAATAATATATGTTATCACTTATATGTGGAATCTAAAATATGACACAAATGAACCTATCTTCAAAGCAGAAACAGACTCATGGATGTAGAGAAAAGACAAGTAGTTGCCAGGGAAGAAGTGTTTGGAGGTGGGTTGTAGTGGGAGGTTGGTGTTAGCAGATGTAAGCTATTATATAGAGACTGGATAAATAGCAATGTACTACCATATAGCACAGGGAACTATATTCAGTATTCTAAGATAAACCATACTAGAAATGAATAGAAAAAAAAAATGTATACCCTGAAGAAGGGAATGGCTACCCACTCCAGCATTTTTGCCTGGAGAATCCCATAGACAGAGGAGCCTGGTGGGCTACAGTCCATGGAGGTCATGAAGAGTCAGACATAACTAAGTGACTAACACACACACATATATGTATAACTGAATCAATTTGCTGTAGAGCAAAAATTAACATTGTAAATCAACTATATCTCAATTAAAAAAATAAACTTCAGTCTTCTCACTTGTAAAGTAAGTATAAGAACTACCTCACAAAGTTATAGATGTACTAGACTCCACCAAGGTTATATATTTTCAGTTATTAAAGTTATTACTGGTACATGATAAGTAATTAAAATTGTAGCTAATATCATTATCTGGAGGAAATAATGTTTAACTCAGGGCTTTCATTGGAATTCTTTAAGACAAGGCTTTAGACAGAACTGGATTTCAAGATTAGTTCCATGTTACCTTGGAGAAGTTACATCTGCGAAAGGGGCATAGCAAATTTTCAGACTTGGTTGGAATGAAATAATATAGTTACACATTTAGCCCAATTGTTGCCACCAGTCCTGCTTGGTATTCTCTGAGCTTCCTGAATCTGTGGTTTGGTGTCTGATATTAATCTGGGAAACTCTCACCCCTTATTGTTTCAAATACTTCTGTTTCTTTCTCTTTTTCTGGAATTCCTATTGCACACAGGTTTTCATAGTCATTTCACAGTTCCTAGATGTTCCGTTTTTATCTTTTTCCTCTTGATTTTCAGTTTGGGGTTTTCTGTTTAGAGATCCTCAAGCTCAAATTCTTTCCACGGCCATGTCCATGTACTAATAATCCTTCTAAAGACATTCTTCATTACTGTTACATGTTTTGATCTCTAGCATATCTCTTTGATTCTTTCTGAGACTTTCCATCTCTCTGCTTACATTGCACATCTGTTCTTATATGCTGTTCACTTTTACACTAGAGCCTTTAGTATGTTAATCATAGTTTTAAAAAAATCCTGTCTGATAATTCTCATAGTACTGCTATATCTGACTCTAGTTCTGATGTTGACTTGGTCTCTTCGAACTGCTTTTTGCCATTTAGCCTGTCTTGTAATTGCTTCTCTCGATGGCTGAACACGATGCACTGGGTAAAGGGAACTAGCATAAATAGACCTTTAGTGATGTGGTGGTAAGCATGAGGGAAGGCACGTGTTCTATAGGTCTATGACTTGGTCTCAGTCTTCAGTGAGCCTGTGTCTCCTTCCCGTCCACCTTTTGTGGGACAGGATGGCTAGTGGGACCTGAAGTTGGCTATTTCCCTCCCCCTAGGTCAGTTACGCCCTGATAAAATACCAGCAAGTTAAGCTTTGGTTAAATAGTTTCTTCCGAGGGCAGGCCTTCTTTGCAGAACAGAGTGCTCTGGGGTATTTCAAAAGGCTTCCTTTCCCCTCTCCCTGCAAGAAGCACAATGGGATTTTTCTCACATATTCACTATAAGAATCTGGTTGAGTTCCTAGAGGTAAAATTCACAAAAGTGTGGACAATTTCCCCATGACTGGGCCCTCCTGGAGTCTTCTCCTGGAGCTCTTGGAATTGTCCGCACTGAAGTGAAGTGAAGTGAAGTCACTCAGTCGTGCCCGACTCTTTGCGACCCCATGGACAGTAGCTTGCACCAAGACCCTCCGTCCATGGGATTTTCCAGGCAAGAGTACTGGATGGGTTGCCATTGCCTTCTCCGCACTGAGCCTCCAGCAATCTGTCAGTTCTAGTTCGGGTCTCCATGCCCTGGCCCTAGTTTCTGTGGTTGATTGTGCCATGGGTTTCTGCGGTTGTTTGTGCCATGGGTTTCTGCTCTGGTTAGTTGTGATTCTCAGTAGCTCCTTGTCAGCCTCTTCAAATTTGACAAAGAGGTTGGCCCCTGTGCCCTTGTTTCTCTGACAAATGTAAAGACAGTTGTTGATCTTTCAGCCTGTTCTGCTTTTCACTCTTTAGGACAGAATGGCAACTTCTCGCCTCTCACATGCCTAACTGGAAACCGAAAATCTAGCCTAGTTCTTCATGCCAGTAGGTCCTCACTCAGTGCTACTATAAGCTCTTATTTGATTTGTATTATTGTTGGACCCATAACTGAAGCACAGAGACTTTATGCTAACATTAATATTTTATATCAGATTACTTCTTTGAACAATATTCTATCTAATGTATTTATACTATAAAATCTCTAAGAGCTTTATAGGAGTCATACATTATGAAGTTTGAGACTCTACAGTTTATTACTATGATGTGATAAATGAACTCAAGTTAAGCAAATGGCCGCTATTACTTAGTTGAAGAGGCTTCTACATGAAATAAATAAAGAGTAAAGTAAGCAGTTAAAACTTATATGTAGCTATGGTATCTTAAAGGCTTTTGGCAAAATTCATGCTAAAGATACACAAAAATATAGTAATTACATATATTCCCTTGATTTATTATTCATTCCACTTCCACTTTTATATCTGCTGATTACAAAATAAATGACCTATTTATCAGAAAAATCTACAATACGTGTTTGGGGATGGGATAGGTATGATGGTTAAGGCTGGATGGAGGAGTTGTTGCCACATGATATTATCATAATTAGCTGTGAAAATCTCTCCATGAATAATTGCCTTAAGGTAAATGATAAAAATGCTAATATCAGTATCACGTTTTTTTTGTTGGATGTGTAATGCTGCCCTTTAGCTATAATTCTGTGTGGCATCCATGTTAGATGGTACTTAAAGTATTGGAAGGTTTTTAGCATGTTACTTTACAAAAAAACTGGTTCTTCAGTAGAGACTCCAAGAACTAGTGTGTTTGTTGCTTGCTCAGTCATGTCTGACTCTTTGCAAACCCCGTGGATTGCAGCTAAACAGACTCCTTTGTCCATGGAATTTTCCAGGTAAGAATACTGGTGTGGGTTGCGATTTCCTTCTCCATGGGGCTTCCCGACCACAGCTCTCCTGCATTTCAGGCAGATTCTTTACTGTCTGAGCCACCAGGAAAGCCCCCAAGAAATAGTAGGCGTGTGTAAATTAAAGAAGAAAAGTCTATAACTTGTTATTTCTATATACACCAAATAGCTATAGTAAGATCTTCATGACCCAGATAGCCATGATGGTGTGATAACTCACCTAGAGCCAGACATCCTGGAATGTGAAGTCAAGTGGGCCTTAGGAAGCATCAGTACAAACAAGCTAGTGAAGGTGATGGAATTCCAGTTGAGCTATTTTTGAAATCCTGAAAGATGATGCTGTGAAAGTACTGCACTCAATATGTCAGCAAATTTGGAAATCTCAGCAGTGGCCACAGGACTGGAAAAGGCGAGTTTCCACTCCAATCCCAAAGAAAGACAATGCCAAAGAATGTTCAAACTACTGCACAATTGTACTCATCTTACACGTTAGCAAAGTAATGCTCAAAATTCTCCAAGCCAGCATTCAACAGTACATGAACTATGAACTTCCAGATGTTCAAGCTGTATTTAGATAAGGCAGAGGAACCAGAGATTAAATTGCCACCATCTGTTGGATCATCAATAAAACAAGAGGATTCCAGAAAAAACATCTACTTCTGCTTTACTGACTACATCAAAGCCTTTGACTATGTAAATCACAACCAACTGTAAAATTCTGAAAGAGATGGGAATACCAGACCACCTTACCTGCCTCCTGAGAAACCTGTATGCAGGTCAAGAAGGAAAAGTTTAAACTGGATGTGGAACAACAGACTGGTTCAAAATTGGAAATAGCATACGTCAAGGCTGTATATTGTCACCCTGCAGGATTGTCATCCTGCTTTTAATGTATATGCAGAGTACATCATGCAAAATGCAGGACTGGATAAAGAAGAAGATGGAATCAAGATAGCCAGGAGAAATATCAATAACCACAGATAAGCAGATGACAACCACCCTTATGGCAGAAAGCAAAGAAGAAGTAAAGAGCCTCTTGATGAAAGTGAAAGAGGAGAGTAAAAAAGCTAGGTTAAAACTCAACATTCAAAAAACTAAGATTATGGCATCCAGTCCCACCACTTCATGCCAATAGATGGGGAAACAGTGAGAGACTTTATTTTGGGGGGCTCCAAAATCACTGCAGATGGTGATTGCAGCTATGAAATTAAAATATGCTTACTCCTTGGAAGAAAAGTTATGACCAACCTCGACAGCATATTGAAAAGTAGAGACATTACATTGCTGACAAAGGTCCATCTAGTCAAAGCTATGGTTTTTCCAGTAGTCATGTATGGATGTGAGAATTGGACTATAAAGAAATTGAGCACTGAAGAATTGATTCTTTTAAACTGTGATGTTGGAGAAGACTCTTGAGAGTCCCTTGGACTTCTAGGAGACAAACCAGTCCGTCCTAAAGGAAATCAGTCTTGAACAGTCATTGGAAGGACTGATACTGAAGCTGAAGCTCCAGTACTTTGGCCACCTGATGCAAGGAACTGACTCATTGGAAAAGACCCTGATGCTGGGAATGATTGAAAGCAGGAGGAGAAGGGGACACAGAGAAAATAGTTGGGTGGCATCACTGACTTGATGGACATGAGTTTGAGCAAGATCCAGGAGTTGGTGATGGACAGGGAAGCCTGGCATGCTATAGTCCATGGTGTCAGAAAGAGTTGGAAATAACTGAGCAACTGAACTGAATTATTGTAGGTATCCTTGAAATTAGTGACCACACACGTTATAATTGGGGGCTTCCCAAGTGGCGCTACTGGTAAAGAACTTGCCTGCCAATGCGGGAGACATAAGAGACATGGGTTCAATCCTTGGGTTGGGAAGATCCCCTGGAGGAGGGCATAGCAACCCACTCCAGTATTCTTGCCTGGAGAGTCCCATAGACAGAGGAGTCTGGCAGTCTACAGTCCATGGGGTCACAAAGAGTCGGACACAGCTGAGTGACTAAACACTTCACTTAACACACTCCTAGTGTGAGGTTACCTTACTTAACTATGGCACCATCCTAAGATTCCTGAAAGCACTTTAGAGTAAGGGTGAGCCCTGACTAAGATTGGAACTCTGAGCTTCTTTCTATCAGAGACTCAATAGTCTGCAGCTGATGAACCCAGGTGGGCTATGAGCACACAGGGAAAGGGGCTATCTCCAATGCCATTATGTCACATAACACTGAAGTTGTGTCTCACTATACATAAAGTTATAGGATTACCTTATTTAGAAATGGGTCTTTTAAATTAATTTTTATTGGAGTAGAGTTGCTTTGTAGTATTGCGTTAATTTCTACTGTATAGCAAGATGAGTAGCTGTATGTATACATATATCCTCTCTGGTTTTGACTTCCTTCACATTTAGGGCACCACAGGGCACTGAGTACGGAGCCCCCTGTGCTATATGTAGGTTCTCATTAGTTCTTTCCTTCTTTTTTTTGATTGATTAACATACCAATTTAATAGCATTCCCAAATCTCTATTTGTGTTAGAACTATATTTATTTTAATTGGAGGTTAATTACTTTACAATATTGTATTGGTTTTGCCATATATCAACATGAATCTACCACGGGTATACTCATGTTCCCCATCCTGAACCAGACCCCCCCTTCCTCCCCATACCATCCCTCTGGGTCCTCCCAGTGCAACAGCCCCAAGCATCCTGTATCCTGCATCAAACCTGGACTGGCGATTCATTTCTTATATGATATTATACATGTTTCAATGCCATTCTTCCAAATCATCCTTCCCTCTCCCTCTCCCACAGAGTCCAAAAGACTGTTCTATACATCTGTGTCTCTTTTGCTGTCTCACATACAGGGTTATCATTACCATCTTTCTAAATTCCATATATGTGTGTTAGTATACTGTATTGGTATTTTTCTTTCTGGCTTACTTCACTCTGTATAATCGGATCCAGTTTCATCTACCTCTTTTGAACTGATTCAAATGTATTCTTTTTAATGGCTGAGCAATACTCCATTGTGTATATGTACCACAGTTTTCTTATCCATTCATCTGCTGATGGACATCTAGGTTGCTTCCATGTCCTGGCTATTATAAACAGTACTGTGATGAACATTGGTGTACATGTGTCTCTTTCAATTCTGGTTTCCTCGGTGTGTATGCCCAACAGTGGGATTGCTGGTTCAGTTCAGTTCAGCTGCTCAGTCGTATTGGACTCTTTGCAACCCCATGAATCGAGGCAGTTCTATTTCCATTTTTTTAAGGAATCTCCACACTGTTCTCCATAGTGGCTGTACTAGTTTGCATTCCCACCAACAGTATTTATTTCATACATAGTATCAGTAGTGTATATATGTCAATCCCAGTCCCCCAGTTCATCCCACAGCCCTTCCTTTTGGTATCCATTTGTGTGGTCACTACATCAGTGTCTCTGTTTCTGCTTTGCAAATAAGATCATCCATACCATTTTCTAGATTCCACATACATGTGTTAATATAGGGTATTTGCTTTTCTCTACAAATGGATCTTTGGACAATCATTTATTGTTTTGGAATTTGAGAGGTATCAAAATGTTTCTGATACAAAACGAGACTCTAGGTCTATCAAGAATTGTGTGACAAAATTAAGTGACACTGAGCACACACTCTGTGCAAGAAATTCAATGAAAGTATTCCATTTTATTTCATCTAAAGTATGTTACACATTGTATTTAAAGTTCACTACACATTTAGGAAGGAGACAAAATGATGATAGAAATTTTAAAGTTTATGGAACCAAGGCATGAATTGACTCAGGAGTCAACAACTGACAGAATGAGGTTTAGACTCAGTCTTACCCAAGAGCCCTCATGCTCAAGCAGC
The DNA here is from genome assembly GCA_006410935.1 of Redunca redunca. Taxonomy (NCBI): domain Eukaryota; kingdom Metazoa; phylum Chordata; class Mammalia; order Artiodactyla; family Bovidae; genus Redunca; species Redunca redunca. The sequence goes on from SJYQ01004445.1 coordinate 1,026,464, forward strand.
CTTGTATTAAGGAAAGCATATGTTTTGGAGTTCATCAGAGTGGTATTGAAGCCACGGTTCCTTCACTCTGAAGTCTCAGCCACAAGACCTCACTACTTTTAAGCCTTGATAGTCTCTTTCATCCAAGAGGAAAAGAGTAAGAACTCCTCATCTTCCTCACAGCATTTTGGGAAAAGACAGATGAGATAACCCAGAAGAACACACTTTGTAAATAACTCTGAAGCAGGCTCAATTTTGAGAGTTTCAGACAAGCCTGATAAATAAATGCTGAGATTCATCCAACTCATAAGATTATTTGCATAGAAGCTGAAGTGATTCCTGGAGTAAGAAATTAAACTGTATTCACTGCTGTGTCTGAAATAACTGAATATAAGATATGACTTGACAGAGTTCTATTTGCAGAGGGCTCAGAGTGTGTCCCCCCCCACATATTTATATATATTAGAATATAAATAATTTTTATTAAAGACATCTAAATATATACCAAATATTCTATGTTAAATGTGTCACATATTAAAATATATTTAAAGCATACAGGCCATCAGATGTTGAGAACAGAGTACTATAATTATTAATGAAATCTGAGTCTCAATTCAGCTCCTTGTCCTAAGGGGAATGATTTTAATTTAAAAACAGAAGATATATTTAATTGAGTCCTGTGACACAACAGGGCAAAGTTCATATTACCGTAATGTCATGTAACCCAAGGGGTAGGGAGACACTTACTTCATTCTATCACATTTTACCACACAATTTACACACCAGGAGAGCTCAGAGTGGTCACTGATGGAGAATTGCTTTGCTCAGGAGAAAAATAGGAAAGATAATGGGTTTCACGTGGAGCAGGTTAGAATGGTATCACTGCTGAAGGATCCAGCAGAATGGTAGTGGGGCTGCAACAGAACAAACCCATGGTAACCACTGATATGGAATAACTGCACTTATGTGAAACCTTGGGAGCAAAAGTGTGGTTTGGGTAGAACACTCATGGCACCACCTGGGAGTACACACGATAGACTCCATGATATACACAGGAAGGGAAACTGCTGTGCCCACAAAAAGAGCTTTGATGCTTGTGTCGCCTGGCTGACCATTGTGCTGAAGCTGGTGGAACATGTGGGTACCAAGAGAGTAAAGCCCATAAGACTGCCAGAAATACCTGGATGGGACTTTGCCTGAGTTGGAGTTTCTATGTGAGAAGGTATGCACCAGAGTTAAGTCATTGGTGCAACTCCTATGAAGCAATTTTTGAGTGAGAAATTAATTTTATTACTGTACCTCTATAGCATCGGTTGTGTAAGAAGCAATCAGAATCTCACTTTGGCCCTGACATGATACTAGATATCTCCATTATTTCTTGGATAAAAATATGTGTTTCATTCTTCCATGCACTGCTGGGATACATTTGGAATGCTAGTTGATAACTGATGTTAAGTCCAACTCAATGGTGCTTTTCTAACTGGAGCCACCATACTTCGGAATAAGAACAATCTGTGTTACAAATGTGGCCTTATTTGAGACCAATTCAAAGTATGAACTTAATTTTTGCCTTTTTCTCAAGATTCCTTTTCATGAATTCTATGGTCTGAGAACACTGCCTTATTTTCTCAGTGAGTAGGAGATAAAGGCCCTTGCTGAGAGTGTTGGGCAAGGGTGAGGTAGAGGTCTTGCAAAGAGTGGTAAATGTGTGCGATGGTTTCTGTAAGCAATGGTGGAAGAGGTCTTCAGGGACATATAAAAATATTGCTGAGCAGTCCCAGTCCCCAGCTGAAACAACAGACTTTAAATTTGTGGTGATAACAATCTTCATAACTGTCCACAGAGAATCCCCAGAGCTATGAAGAACTGAGGCTCGAGGGTATGGTTTAGTAACCCTGTGGTAAATAGACGCACTGATATAAAAGAAAACACAGAAAATGATACAATAGGATCTACCAATGTACAACTGTAAAGAAATTTAACAATGGTTAAAGAAGACAGCTTAAGTGATACAAGTAAACTTTGTTTAAGACTTCATGAAGTGGATGGTCTCCGTTCAAGGAACTACAAAATGGGGCAAAAGGTAAAAAAACAAAACAAAACATTTACAAGATAAAGAAAAAGAGAAAGGATGAGACAAACAAAATATCCAACTGGCTGGGGCCACAAAGTCACCCTTGATGGGCATGAGAAGGCCTGGACTGGGCTTGGCCTTTGTGGACTGGCTGATTGGATACACTGCATGTCTGGTCAAGCAGAACATTTATAAGGACATGAATGTTTTCTAAGTTTTGCTTTGCTGACGTGGCATCCTGGGAAGGAGTGTGGATTCTTCTTGGGCCTAGAGACTTATTTCAACAGAGGCACGGTCCTGTAGGGAAAGAGATCATGACACTGAGAGCTCCGGTTGGCCTCTGGGGTCTCCAGGTTTCATGCTTCTGTGCTCACATCCATTCTGTGGTTCTGAAGTCACAGGGGAAATACAGCTCTTGGGTATCATGGAACTAGAGGAACCAGAGAAAGTGGAAGTGTTGCAGCCTGAGGAACATTTTGAGCAGTTTCTGTTTCCAGTCATCAGTGAGGGCAGGAGGCTATTGTGCCTTGCACTGGCGTGCACAGGAGAGCATATGGACATAATAGGATCAGGTTGTAGGAATTGGACAATAAATTCTTCCAATAAAAACACAGGTGGAAAGCCTTGGGAAAAGCACTCTGAATTATTTTCACAATCCAATCGATGGAGCCAAGGGCAGAGTGACCAAAAGGTGCAAGAAGGAGGAGAAGGCAAAGGAGATTGCAAAGATGACAGAGACAGATGTTGGCTGACCTAGGCAGGCAGGTAAAGAAAAGCAATTGTTCTGAAGGAAGGTCAGCCATTCCCATCTAATAGATTCTGCTCAAGAAGTGGAGACTGGCTGAGACCCTAAAGAAGCTGAAATCATAGAATCTTTTGTTTCCTCATTTTCTCTCTGTCTACACACTGTCCTCGCTTACCCTAATGTCCTGCTAAGGTCTGTGGTTAATGACCTCAACATGAGTTGTAACTAACTGTTAAATAATTTTTTTTGAGGAAGTAACTTTTGTTTGGAAAATGCCCTCACATATGAGAATTAGTGATAAAGGCTCTTGCAGGAGTAAGAGAAGTTGAAGCTTGCAGTAGCTACATTTGTTTCTGGGCTTTCAGTTATTTCTAAATCTTGAGGTGCTTTGCAATAGCACCCCACTCCAGTACTCTTGCCTGGAAAATCCCATAGACAGAGGAGCCTGGTGGGCTACAGTCCATGGGGTCGCGAAGAGTCGGACACGACTGAGCGGCTGCACTTTCACTTTTCACTTTCATGCACTGGAAAAGGAAATGGCAACCCACTCCAGTGTTCTTGCCTGGAGAATCCCAGGGACAGGGGAGCCTGGTGGGCTGCCGTCTATGGGGTCGCACAGAGTCGGACACGACTGAAGTGACTTAGAAGCAGAGGTGCTTTGCTCTTTCTTGTGTGACCAGATAGCTCCTAGGAATATTGAGTCTGTGCTGTGTTGTGTGGCTCGTGAGACTCAGAGCTGGAGTTCTCTAGTTCTGGAGGTGTCTGCCAAAGGAGCTGTGCTATTTTTGAAAGATGATTTCATGCAGCAACTGCTAAAGAAGCTGTACAGGGGACCAGACTCGTACAGGGAGTGTGAATGTGGTTGACTTGGCTAAGACTGATCAGTCAGAAGAAGGGGTAAAGGATGGTATGGTCTGTATTTTGGGATTTTAATTTCTGTGTAACACCTAAGAAGGAGATATGTATTTTGTTGAAAATTTAAATTTTGTGTGGCACACTATCTGATGTAATCAATCTCATCCATTTGTTTTGATAGCCTAACTCAGTTTTTTTGACGTAGAAGTTTCCATGTCAAAAGATGGAAAAGTCCTTGTCAAGATCTCAATAGGAGATGAGCTCTTGGTATTCTGTTCAAGTTGATATTATGCCTTGATGCATTTCAGGGGATTCTGGAAGTAAAATAAAAGAGGTATTTACAAAGGCCCTTGAGAGGCTAGGGAAGGAAAGTGCAGACTATCTGCAATGGGCTGTATCCTGGACAGGGAACAAGTATCCTCAGTGTTCCATAAATCACCCAACAATAGGTTCATTTGAGTAGCAGACCTGACAATTATTTGAGGTCAAAAATTTACCATGAGGGAAAATATTATTATGGTAATAAAAGTAATTATTTTATTGAAAATAAAAGGATACAAAAATTACTGAAAGTCTAACTGGGGAGGGAGAACAAACATATGCAAATAATGGTATATGAGTGGCATTGATGACAGCACAAGACATGAAGAGATAAATTGAGTGATAGTGCATAAATCCTCAAATAAGAAACCAGGAACCAGAGGAGCTGATAAAAGAGGTGGAAATGATCAGTGGTCTTGAAAACATGGTAGGATATGAAAGAAGAGATCATTCAAGTCAAGAGAAAGTATCACAGAAGTTAAATAGTTCTTACTATCCTGTGTGTACATGTCTACCATGTAAAGTATTAATATAGGAACAGTTAATACTTTAGTATTAATATTAAAGAAGAATTAATATAGGAACTGGCACCCCACTCCAGCACTCTTGCCTGGAAAACCCCATGGGTAGAGGAGCCTAGTAGGCTGCAGTCCGTGGGGTCGCGAAGAGTGGGACACGACTGAGCGACTTCACTTTCACTTTTCACTTTCATGCATTGGAGAAGGAAATGGCAACCCACTCTGGTGTTCTTGCCTGGAGAATCCCAGGGACAGGGGAGCCCAGTGGGCTGCTGTCTATGGGGTCGCACAGAGTCGGACACGACTGAAGTGACTTAGCAGCAGCAGCAGCAGCAGCAGCAGCAGTATAGGAACAAGGCACTTTATTGGCCCTCAAAGAGATGATAGTCTAATAAGCAGAGCCCAGACTGGTCGTGGCTGGTTTCTGGAGTGGCGAAAAGATACAGTGAAGGGAGACTTTTAGGTGCATCACTAAAAATAGTGTCGGATAAAATAAAGGATGTGCTCAAATCAATATTTTTGTTGTTGCACACAAAAGGCCAAGTTGGTATAAACTCAACTAAAAATGTTTGCTAAGTTTTAAAAATTCAGTAACAGGGTTGTATTTAAGGAACATAGAAACAATAGTAATTGAAGGAGTCTTAAAATTGGTGGCCTGTAAGACTTAAAACACAATACCCTTTCCAGGTATAAGTGACTGTTTTTAGTTCCAATCTTTTAAAAACACTTCCAAGTCAATGAGAGCTGTGTTGTAACAAGACATACTTGTAGATATTTGAATTATTTATACTTTTATACTAATGGAGTATAGTGAAGAAAAAACTGCCGCATTAATCCCACTACATCCGTCTACAAGGTATATGCGTAAAACTGAAAACTTGAGAGTCAGGTTTAGATTTGCTAGACAGCCTTCCTGAGAAGTAACATGTTGAAAGTGGCATTTTAGAAACTTTATTTGGCAAAATAAAGTCTACAATATTAACATAAGAGCAGGTTACCTGAGAGGAGTAACAAAATTTCCTCTAGCAAATAGTAGACCCTTAGGGGATACAACAGAATAGCATTTGTTGATGTAAAGAAGAGGAGAGAGATAAGTAGGGAAAAATCAGAGTCAATCCTGCCAATGAAGGCATCCAGGTAACCCTGTGTAGACACAGAATCTGTGGGAGTGGACACTGTAGGACAAGTACTAGCTTCCGTGCTTGTCTTGGGGCTGACCCCGAGCACCAGTGAGATTTTAAAGGTGGTATGCAAGGCAAAAATAGTGCACAGGAAAAAAAAAAAGGGAATGAAAAGAAAAAAGAAAGAAAGGGGGAGGGGAGGGATAAGAAGGGTGTTTGAAAATCCCTGAATGATGAGAATATATGGGAGACCAGCATAGTGCCTGGAAGTATAAAAGACCCAAGATTTCCCATGCATCCACAGTTCACTGCTTCTGCAGTTGGGTTCCAGATAAAGAACATTGCTTGAATTTTCACATATGTCAAAAAATACATATACTTGAACACCAGAATCACTCTCAGTGTATCGAGGTGCTATGAACCATCTACGAAGAAAGAATGACTGGAAGGGTGGGTGGTAAATTGTTTATACACAATAAAGAAAAAATCCAATGTGTACCTCTTGTCCTAGACTCAGTCCAGGTCATATGTCCATTGGTGGGAATGACAGAATCTGCTGCATGATTTAAACCAGCATTTCTTAATTTTTTTGGAGAGGATTAAGTGCAAAGTTAATGCCTCAAAAATCTGTGCACTTCTTTTGAAATACTACAGTATCAGTGTTCTTGGATTTATATTGTTCTTATGTTGATTCTTAATCTCCTCCCATTAAAACTTCTTACAGTAAGGTTTTTCTTTTTTTTTTTAAATTTCAGGTACAGCATTAGAATTCAATATGTGTATACGTTACACAGTGATCACCACTACAAGTCTAGTTACCCTCCGTCTTTGTACAGTTCACCTCCATCACCCATTTCACTAACCCCTCCAGCCCCCTTCTCCTCTGGAAACCACAATTCTGATACCCATATCTGAGTTTGCTTTGGGTTTATTTATTCCTTTGGGTTTTTCTTTTGAGATTGGACATAAGAATGAAATCATACGGTATTTGTCTTTCTCCATCTGATTTATTTCACTTAGCATAATACCTTTGAAGTTCATCCAAGTTGTCACAAGCAGGAGAATTTCATTCTTTTTTATGGCTGAGTAGTATTTCACTGTATTCTTGGGTTTCCCTGATGGCTTGGATGGTAAAGAATCTGCCTGCAATGTGGGAGACCTGGGTTCGATCCTTGGGTTGGGAAGATCCCCTGGAGAGAGGAGCCTGGTGGGCTACAGCCCAAGGAGTCTCAAAGAGTCAGACACAACTAAGTGTCTAAGCACACAGCACAATATTTCACTGTATATATTTGTGCATGCTAAGTCACTCAGTCATGTCCAACTTTTTGCGACCCCATGGATTGTAGCCCACCAGCCTCTTCTGTTCATGGGGATTCTCCAGGCAAGAACACTGGAGTGGGTTGTTGTGCCCTTCTCCAGGGGATGTTAGTGACCCAGAGATTGAAACTGTTGTCTTTTACCTCTCCTGCACTGGCAGGCAGGTTATTTACCACTAGAGCCACCTGGGAAGCCTTGGGTATATACATATATATATATATATACATACATATACATATATATATACACACACACACACACACACACACATACATAAAATGTATCTTCTTTATCCATTCACCTATAGATGGACGCTTAGGTTTTTTCCATTACTGATAACTATAATATATTGCAGTAAACATAAGGGTGCATCTATCTTTTCAACTTAGTTTTTATATTATTCAGATAAATACCAAGAAGTGGAAATATGGTTAGTTCTATTCTTAATTTTTGAAGAATGTCCATATTGTTTTCCATAGTAGCTGTACCAATTTATAGTCCCACAACAATGAGTGTTTTCTTTACTCCTGTCCTCTCTAACATTTGTTATTTTTTCTCTTTTCAATAATAGCCATTCTTCAAGTAATATCTCAGTGTAATTTTGATTGACATTTCCCTAATAATTAGTAGGAATGAACATCTTTCCATGCCTGTTAGCCATCTCTATGCTTCTTTGCAAAGTGTCTGTTCAGATTCCCTGTCCATTTTTAAATTATTTGTTATTAAGTTATGTGAGTTTTTAAAATGTATTTTAGATATTAACCCCATAGACAAATAATATCTTCTCCCATTCAGTAGGTTGCTGTTTCATTTTGATAACAGTTTGCCTTAACTCTTTAGAAGTTATTATTTTTTTAAATTTATGTAGTCCAATTTGCTTATTTTTACTTTTCCTTTGTCTTTGGAGTGAGATCCACAATGTTACTGCTTATATTTTTGTCTAGGATTTTTATGATTTCAGATCTTACATTCAGATCTTTAATCTATTTTTAGATCAGGAGCTTTCTATGCCACCATCTTGCTTGTAAGCCTTAATGGATGTTTTATATACATGTCTATGTAGTATATCGGAGAAGGCAATGGCACCCCACTCCAGTACTCTTGCCTGGAGAGTCCCATGGATGGAGGAGCCTGGCGGGCTGCAGTCCATGGGGTCGCTAAGAGTCAGATACGACTGAGCGCCTTCACTTTCACTTTTCACTTTCATGCATTGGAGACGGAAATGGCAGCCCACTCCAGTGTTCTTGCCTGGAGAATCCCAGGGATGGTGGGCTGCTGTCTATGGGGTTGCACAGAGTCGGACATGACTGAAGCAACTTAGCAGCAGCAGCAGCAGCATGTAGTATATATGACAAGAATACCTATAAAATATTATATTCAGATTTAATAAATTAGTGCTTTTAATGAAGCAGTTTATAATGCATTAGTTTAGAGTTCTACATCATTCTTGTATCATTGCTATGAGAAGACTTTTTAAAAAGTCAGTTTTATTTTGAAATAATTATAGATATACAGGAAGTTGCTAAATATAGTACAGAGATGTGCTAGATATTCTCACCCATTTTTCCTCAGTGGTTACACCTTACCTAACTATAGCAAAATATCAAAGCCAGGAAGTTGACATCAATAAAACATGTGTATATAGTACTGTTACTGTTTTATCAGATGTGTAGATTTGTGTAACCACTGCATTCAAGATATACAGTTGTTCTAGCATGACAAAGACCTACCTTGTACTACCTTTTTATAATCTTCTACCAGCATCCTAACCCCTGGAAATCACCCATCTGTTCTATATCTTTGTAATTCTATAAGTTCAACAATGTGATGTAAGTGGAATCAGAATATATGACCTTTAGAGACTGAAATTTTTCACTCAGCACAATCCTCTGAAGTTCATGCAAGGTGTTGCATTTATCAATGACCTATCCTCTTTATTATTTAATTGTATTCCACCTTGTGGATGTTCAATAGTTTTTTTAGCCATTCACCTGTTGCAAAAACTTTTACTCACTTCCAGATTTTAGCTATTCCAAATAAAGTTGCTATGAATATCTGTGTATAGGTTCTGAGGTGTGTGTGTGTGTGCATTTTATTAAATCATATTTCAGAGCTGAGGCTGAGGATGAAAATAAACTGTCCAGAGCACTGAACAGGTTTTCAAACTTCTATATTTTTACTTACTCTCCTGTGCTATTTTTCCTGATTCTATATTAACTGAGAACAAACCATCCTGTGGACAGTGTAGAAAAGTAATGATTATATATTTGATTTATTCTTGACAAAATGTTGACTTCAGAATAATATTGGCTTAAAGACTTGATTGTTTTTAGCATTATGTCTGCACATTGATTCACTCATTTATTCACAAAAACTAATGTTTGAGTACCCACCAGGTACCAGGCCTGGTATTGAGTGTTGAGCAAGGTGCCTGGTCCACAGGGGCTTTTACTAAATATTATGTTTGTATCATAGAGGTAGCTTGCTCTTTGTTAGCTGTATTAACAGTTTTAAATTTTAGTTTAGGTGTTTATTCAGAGTTAATTAAACTGCTATAATAATATTTATATGCATATTCCTAATTTACATTTTCTGAAAGATTTGTGTTAATATATGTTGCCTTATCTTGGGAAAGCAATTGCTGAGCATGCAGACACAAATACACAATGTAATTTTGCAAGGCATGCAATTCAGGACTTTTCCCAAACAAGGGTGAAGTTCAGAAGGACTTTTATGTGTATCTTGTTCATAAATTAATGATTTCTTCTGCTTATTCTATGTCCTTTTCTCCCCAAAGCATGAAAAATTAATCAACCGTCCACAGAGTACCAAAAGAATTTCTGCAGATCCACTCGGTAAGGAATATTTGCTGTGTCCTCATTATGATGGTGCTCTTTTCTTCTTATATTTTATATTTTTATGTGAATCTTAGAAAAAACAGAGAACTTTGCTATTAACAATAATTTGCTAAATAATCATCTCTTATCATCCAAATGAATAAGTTTCCCTTTATAAGTCATGCACATATGAACAAAATTCTTACATGGAGATGTAGTTACACTTTTATGAAAGTCTATAAGAAATATAAATTCTACTAAGCACTGTTTAACTAAGGTAACTAGTAATTGCTTTATTTGGTAAACAAACTATTATGGTTTGTTCTGAAATGTTGAATATTAGGTTTTGAATCTTAAAATAGATTTTAAATAGAGGTATATATAGAGGTATGAAACCACAAGAGAAATATAAAATTTGATTGTGGTTATGGTTAATCCAGCCACATAACAATGACACATATTTCAGAATTTGACACTTTTATTCTATTTTAGTCTCTGAAATGATTCATTTTGTGATGCTAATAATTACTATTGTGACAATTTATAGGTCTTCAAAAGATATCATTGAGTGTGTCTTGACTATTGTGTCAGTCTCCCAACTGATGGCATAACATTTCGTTTAGGGGTTTTCTTTGTGGAGGTGTATAAAAACTTTGCTGAATTAAATTAGAAGTAAGTAGGATGGGCATAAACCTTAGCGTTATACACTCTCTCAGAGGCAATAAAATTGATATTTTCAATGAGAGCAGGAGATAGAGCAAAAAGAAAACACGAAAGCCCAAACCCCCAAAACCAAACAAAAGATCCCCACTAAAACAACAATAGTAGTAGATGAAAACCCAGCAGGTTGATAATGTTAACTTTGAAGGACTTGGTATTCAAATAAAAGCTCTCCCACTCCCACTGGTAACAACCACCAGAGTGGACAAGGGTATAGTGATCTTTCTTAAGTGTACCAGGGAGTCCTAAATTGTTATACAATGTGGTCTTGCATGGCCAATGCCATCTGAGCTGCTGCAGGATAAGGGTAGATGAGGTTAGAGCAGGATAAAATTATAAATAGATTTAAATGCTAAGTTGAGAAGTTTAGACAATGAAGGAGGCCCCAAGAGATGTATTAACAAGGAATGAACAAGATCAGATTAGACTTTGAAAACTTCTTGTTAGTTGTGTAGGAGACGAAAGTCAGCCTACACTGATAGCAGGGGTATGAGTTATAACTCTGGTTCTTGTAGTTTTCCAGAAAAAAGAGGTAGGGCATGATCGAATCCATAAGACTATAAAGTGGGAGAAACATCTGAGATATGATTACAGTTAGAGCCAATAAAACTTGAGTATAGGTGATAAGATATAATAGGCTTTGAGAAACTGGATAATCTTATGTGTGTTAGTATACTAAGCTGAGTGGTCCCATTTACTAAGATAGTGAATAGAGTAAAAGATCAGGAGGAGGGAGGGAAAAACTAAAGTTGATTTCAATTTTAGTAATGTGGAATTTAAATTGGCTGTACTATAAACTGGTAAAGATAACCAGGAGATGAATATTGCAGATGAGTGTGGGTTTGGTTTCAAACCATCACAATAAAGCAAATATCATGATAAAATCACATGAATTTTGGGGTTTCCTAGTACATATAAAAGTTACATTTACATTATAGTGTAGTCTAAGTGTGCAATAGAATTATGTCTAAAAACTAATGTACATATGTTAAAAATACTTCACTGTTAAAAAAATGCTGACCATTTTCTGAGCCTTCAGCGAGTCATAATCTTTTTACAATAGTAACATCAATGATCACAGATCACAGATCACCATACCAAATAAAACAATGAAAAAATTTGAAAAACTGTGAGAATGACCAAAATGGTACAGAGAGACACAAAGTGAGCAAAGATGTTGGAAAAATGGCACTCAGAGATTTGCTTGACCCAGAGTTGCCACAAACCTTCAATTTGCAAACAACAACGAGCAATGCAGTATCCATGAAGGGAATAAAGAAAGCAAAGAAAACAAAGTGTGCCTGCACCGGGACTTAGGAAAACAGAGTTAAAGATGAAGATACACTAGATCTGGGGTGTTTCACATCTCCCAGAGGAGATGGGTGAATTTCAAGGGGAGGGGCAGAAATAGAAGGGGCCTGAGCTAGGAAGCAGTAATTCAGCACAATCAGGAGGAAGAAAGTCAGCACAAAGGGAAGAGAGAGAAAAGAGGAACACCAGGGCAGGCCATGGAACCCAAGGGAAGGAGTAAAATGCTCTGTGGAAGCTGGAGAAGATGCAGAATCAGTTACTATAAGTAGTATCTAGGAGGGCTCTAGAAAGATTGGAAAGAAAAGCTTAAACAGAGTTTTAAAAGAGGATATCAATATGCTGTGATAAACTATAAGGAAAAGAATATGAAAAATAATGTATATATGAGCCACTTTGCTGCACAGTAGAAACTAACACATCATATAAATCAACTATACTTAAATAAAATAATTTTCTTAAAAAGAGGCTATATAACCCCAAAGCAAGGGCCTAGGAAAGAGTTAATATTGATGGATTTAAGGCATCAAATTTACATTAGGCACAGAAAGGTTTTACGGAATAGGAAGCAGAGAGAGAGCCTGGGAGCTAGAAACAGTAGGAGAAACAAGGAAAGGAAAGCCTGATAGTACTTGTGGGAAGCCTGGAAAGAACCTGATGGAAGAGGAGTGGTTAAGGAAATGGTGTGAAGGGAAATTATTTGATGAAAAGCACTGTGGGGATGGCACCCATCAAGCATGGTGGAGTGAGATTCTATAAGAAAGTGATTTTGAAATGAAAGTGAGATTATGAGAACTCAGGTCAAATGGCTTTGGGGAAATTTAGGAGGAAGAGCCGCTGGCTAAGTGAAACACAATAAGAGTGAGACTGAGACTTGATTGACACTCCTGTGGAAAATTTTAAATTGAACTTGGGAAACAGACTTTTTAATGAATTTGTAAGCTGCTGAAGACTTAAAATGTGTGCAAAACATAGAACTTGAGGATCACATTCTGTTTCTTTTATAACCTGGGATATCCCAGTAGTCGATTGCCATGTAAGTAAGACAGAATTGATGGCTGACAAACTGAGAACATTGAAAGCTAAAGAGGAGAGCAGATTTTAAGGAGGATGCAAGCCCATTATCGACATATAGAGCTGATTGTTACGGGTAGTATGTGTTCAGAGGATGGAATGGTGTGGGCATCAAAGGACTTGCTGTAATGGGCCAAGAAGCCTAATAAGCAGGAGCAAAGGAATAAAAGCTGTGGAGGTTTAGGAGCAGTGGTTAACAATAATACTGAGCAGGTGAAGCCAAGGAGACAGAATAATTCTGGCTGGTGATGAAATGTAAGGATTGGCCATGAAAGTCAGTTTCTAATACAGAGTCATCACATAGGTCAGTGATGTTGGCAAGATTTAGAAATGAAGAGGTCAGAGGTGCAAATAGTTATCAACAGGATTGCTGATGATGGGGCCTGCCAATGGCAAGAGACAGATGATGCAGTCAGGGAGAAGAAGTCCTACCCGTGTAGCATGGGCATTAAAATGAATATATTGCAGGAAGGAAGTGGAATGTTGGTATGAAAGTGACAGTGGAGAGGACGGATGTGTTGGCTCCATTTCCTGAGTAGCTTTCACAGAAAAGTGGTATGATTTATAGTGTAAAAGCAGGTGCAATCTATGTGAGGAGGTAGATAGAATAAAGTAAAAGGTGGCAGACAGAGAGCTCTTTTCTGACACCAAACCAGGGAAACTGGTGCAGACTTTTGCACGAGTGGGAGAAAGTGGCTGTGATGCAGGTTAGAACTTACATGCGGAAGGAGAGAGATGGTGGGGTCTGAGAGGTTTTCTGAGAGTGAGGGCTATACAATAAAATAAGTAACAACAACAATAGAAAACTGGAATCATACATTTAAGTGGTAGCAGGAGTCACAGGGTAAGGGAAAGGGTAAGCTGAACATATAGGATATATTCAGAGATGTTTATGGTTCTAAATAGTCCAGAAGCCAAGGGAAGGACATGTAATGGACCTTCTGTAGAACTCATCTTTGGAGAGTGGAGTGGGTGGGTGGGTGGGAGGGTGTGTGTGTGTGTTTGTAGTTGGGGGACTGGGGTGTCAGGATTGCCTAACTGCTGCTATAGTTTACGTATTAGGTTAGCACTAGTTAAGAGAAGTATATTTTGAACCGAAAAATGTCTTTTAACATAGTACTATTCAAATGTGGTTGGGGACCTCAGCATCAGCGTCATGTGGGTGCTTGTTAAAAATGCTGTTTTGCCCATATCCTAGTCTTATTTAGACTATCCAGGGTGGGGACATGAGTACCATGTTAACAAGCCCTCCTTGATCTCAGGGAAGTTAACACTGGAGAAGCATTTCTAACCCTCTGCAATAGGTGGTTCCCTCAGAAGAAGATCCCAAAGGCTCTTAGCTGTTCTGGGTGGGCCGACATCTTTCTGCTGCCGAGAGGCCAAACGAGAGCTTGAGTAGGTTTCCTGTGAACAGGTGGAGGGTTGGATGAGCACACCCCCCAGGAAAGGGTTCTAACTCTGAGTGTCCCCGTGTGCCTGGCAGAAGCCCTGTGGGACAACTTGCTATACTGGCTGGCGGACGAGCTCTCAGAGGAGAATGCCCTGCGTCTCTCCTCCTCACTCCCTCTTCGCCGCAGCACCATCCAGCTCATCAAACTGAAGAACCCTGATGATCTCACAGAACAGACCCATGAACTTCTTTGTTTTTGGAAAAGATCACTCCCAAATTCCACCGACAAACTTCGCCTCCTGGCTCGCCATCTCCGCAAGATCGGCAGAAATGATCTTGCAGAAGAGCTCAAATTCAAGTGGGAAAATAAAGTGTTCACTGAACCACAGCAGTGGTCTGAGGTGGCCGAATTAAGCCCCACCGCTCTTGCTTTAGCCCTAGAAAAAGGGTCGTAGATGGTTTGAAGATGGTTTCTGTTAACATTTTACTAGCATTTTCCCAGTAATGTTGTCTGAAGTGAACTGTTTGATAGATGCAATATTGAGACAAGCAGAGTGCTGACAAGCACTAATCAGACCATAAAAAGCATCTGTGGGTTTGAGTCCTTGCTCAGGGTTCAGTAATGTATGTTCTGCAAGCAAGATTGTCTTAAGCCAAACTTAATAGCATTTGTAATAGAGTATGCCCTGTGTATATTTTAATAGCTGAGGTAGCATGTTAAGTGGAAAGGAAAGGTAATACATATATATATATGATATATAGAATTCCTTTTTATTATTATCTACATAAAAGTAAACTAGTCACTCAGAACTCCAAGTAGCTAATTCACATTCTAGTTATACTGTGGAGCCCACAGGTAACAATGCAAAATAAATTAGGCTACAGAGGCCTGATATTGATGATAGAAGATCACTTTTAAAAAACAGCCAAGGTTGAAATAAATTAAAAATAGACTAACACTCCAGCCATTGACTGCCACAAGTTTTTAGTAAGATACAGCCTAGAATCTGGAAAGCCTCATATTTTATTATTAGTGAAGTGAGGCAGCAGAGAGATGATGGAATAGTGGTGTCTTTTGCCCAGATTTAGGAAAAGAACCTGCTACTAAACCAGTTTGACAAAAACCTTATTACATAAGCCCTATAAGATCACTATTTTTTTAAAAAGTGCCTTAAAAAGGAAAAAACTCAAAGAAAAAATAGTAATAATTACCTAAGCCGCTCCACCATTGATAATCCCTGTTAACATTCGTGTTTACACTTTGAGGCTTTGGTAACCCTAAAACACTTTAGCTCCCGAAACAGTGTGACATGATGGTTCATTAGATTCTTAATGCCCATCCACTAATGGAAGACCACAGGGCCTTGGATTGCAAATACCAATAATTATTAGTTTCGATTATGGGAACAGCTGTAAATTAATGAAATTATATGAAAAATTAAACATTTATATGGTTCTCATATTTAAAGACAGGATCTCATTCTATAAATTAACCAGAGACATAAGATATCTGTATGGTTATACCTTAAGAAAGAGAGAAGTCCAATTTTCAAACACATTCCTGTTAAGAAACCTTATTAACAGTCAAGATTTTTTATTATTTTTACCTGTTTCCAGAAAAGTACAATATTTCCCATGTGCTCTGGGAATGAAGGAAACAGACTGAAATGTTCCTTGTTTTATTTGACTACAAAATAACAGAAGAGTCAAGAAAATTAGATTTGCCTCTTATTCCACCACTAGAGATTACGATTATGAAAATATTTTCTTCCAGTTTTCTATTTTCCTTGAAGGAAACATTTTTACTTCTATGTATACAGATGTATCAATATATAAATACACCTGTGTGCATGCATGTGCACACACGCACACTAATACACACAAATCTCTTCACACATAGTCTCACTCACCCACCTCCCTCTCACTCACACACATCTCACACACCCTCTCTCTGTCCTCACACCCCAACAAGGATACTTGCTCATATAAATGCACACGTCCCCTTGCACACATCTGTCACAAACATGTCTGCCCCTTACAGGAACAGAAACTCTCATCCACCTGTACAACATTCTCACATGCATTCACACACTCTCACACAGAAACAGCCTCCCACACTAACACACATTTTCACATACAACTCCCCACCATAGACAACCTTACACACATACCACCTCAGATCCACCTGTGCACTCTCACACACGTGCTTTCACAAATGCATCCACACCTCCCTCCCACAACTCATACACACACATGTTCATTAACATTCATGCCCCACAGATACATCCACAAGTACACCATCTCACATTACCTGTATACCTTCACATCCACACTCACACATACTCACCTGCACTGTCTCTCACACACACACATAAATTCCTTTACATTCATAACCTCACAGGCACACATCGCTTCGCACACTCTGACACATTTTCCCCTAGAATTAAAAACCTTGTATATTATTGCAACAAATAGACAGGTACATAAAGAAGAAAATGGGTCTTCTCTGAAGCCCCTCCTCCCCCTTCGGCAATCAGAGGGCATGTGTGCCACGCCCACACCCTCCCCTGTGCAGCCTGTGCTCTACCTGGTGGGCTGAGCTGTGAGGACCACAGCATGACACTTTGGCTTCAAGGTTAGCAGGGAGCCCCAGTGGGAGGCTGGGAGGATGGAGGAGAATGAGTTAAATGTTCCCTTTCTTCCTCCCTTGAATTCACTGCAGCCAGGCTGCATCTTCACCCAAGGGCCAGTGACCCTCTCCTCTATGAACAGCTCTCTCCTGGCACTGGGAGCCTCTCCTGCTCATGTCTCATCAGGTCTGGGGTAGTAGCAACTCTACTGCATCGCTGTCCCTTGTGGTCCCCCACACCCTGCTCAGGCTTTTAAGACAAAGCCTCCTCTAATTATCCTAATTTGAGTGTGTCATATATTTCCTATTGAGATCCTGACTGATATTTCTCACAGCAACTTTTTTTTATTTTTCGCAGAATGGGGATCATATATTATATATAGTTTTAAATGTTATTGTCTTTTATTAAATTATGAGCATTTTTCAATATCTTTAAATGTTTTAATAACTATCTCACATCACAATCATAGCATAACTTAATTTTAGTATTATCCATTTTTAAAAAATTTAAAAAGTGGAATAATACATTATATATTCTTTAATGTCTGGCTTTTGAATTCAAATTTACTTGGTTGAAATTCATTCATCTTGTTTGTGTGGCAATTGCTTGCTCCTTCTCATTAATAAATACTATTTCATTATATGCAGATACTATAAGTTACATATCCATTTCACTGTAACTAGGGATTTCAGTAGATTCCAGTTTGCACCTCTCATGAACAGGGTTTTTATTAACTTTCTGTAGATATCTATTGGTATTGGTGAACATGTATATTAATTTCTTCTAAGCCTGTACTTAAGATGACTATAATTGTTTACCCTAATTCATTCATCCTTTCTTCCCTTCTTGGATGTTCAGATGATTTCCTTCTTTTCAAAAAATGATGCATGATCATTTTCTACATGTGTATATAAATTATNTTTTACAATATTTCTTCTATGAATGAATAGATCATATCCTATTGTCATTGCCAGTTTTAAAAAAAAGTATATGAAGGGAAGTAATATAGCAGGCATGGGAAGATTCCAGGATGTCAAAGACCTTTGCAAATATAGCTAATTTTCAATGAAAAAGTGTTAAATCCATTTATTCAGTATATATGTACTACTGAATACAAACCCTGGGTCAGGCAATCTGTTTAATGATCCAGGCTCTTTTGGTTTAGTCTTTTGCAAGTATTTACTTCTTTAATTCTTCCAATGCCCTGAAAGGAAGGTACACAGCCCAGTTCTACAAGAGAGGAAATGAGATTATAAAGATTGAGTGCCTTGATTAATGTCACAATTGAATGACATAGGATCCAAAGGTAGGTTGTTGGCTTGGCTCCTACCACATCATGTTGCTACTAACCTAAGGAGAATAAAGAAGGGAAATCGATATGTCTACTTTTTCCTAAACTTTCTCTATTCCTACTTCTCATTTTGAAAAACAGTATCTCTAATTCATATCAGTGGTACAAACAGACACCACTTTTGAGGATGGGAATGGGAAAAGGCCCAGGAAGTGGGATCGTTTATGGTTATTGATATGTGTCTCAGCTCAGTTAGTTAAATGTTCCCTTAGACTTAAGAGACTGACAGATTAGGATAACATTGCATATTGACCTAACACAAACAAGTGATGCCCAAATACTGGGCTATTTGCAGTAGATATCAGTAATCACCAATAGTTAGAGCCATAACTAGCTATTCAGACACATAGAGAGCCCTTGAAAATAGTGGCTGCAAAACAAGGCCATTTAGCAATGAGGTCTTGGGCATCATTGGTGTGTATAGAATTAGGACTTCATCTAAGGGACATAGGCTCCCTGAATTTAAAAAAGCAGTAGTTCAGAAGAAAGGGAAATGTCAAGTGAGGTCGAAAGAGTGGCTGACGCAGGACTTGGATTTCCCCTTTAGCTTAGTCAAGCTAGCTTCTTGTCCCTAACTTCATCAGTATGCCCCTGGGCTATGTCAAAGGGTTTTTTTCTGACTTCACATCCTTAAACCTCCACTTGCCATTCTCTCTCATGCCCTCCACTAGCACTTTCAATTTTCTCCACTCTGCATTTATTACCTAATATACCAAATAATTTATACTTCAATTATAAAAAAAAAAAGGAAAAGTGAAGTCGCTCAGTCGTGTCCAACTCTTTGCGACCCCATGGACACCAGGCTCCTCTGTCCATGGGATTTTCTAGGCAAGAGTACTGGAGTGGGTTGCTGTTTCCTTCTCCAGGGAACTTCCCGACCCAGGGATCAAACCCAGGTCTCCCACACTGTAGACAGATGCTTTCCATCTAAGCCACCACTTGATCTAATTATAGTTATTATTTTTGTAAACCTCCACCTTCGTGCATGTTATTCAAGGGTGAGGGAGCCTGTTTCTTTTGTTCACTGATGTAATTTTATTACTCAGTACTCTGTCTGGCACTTACTAAATGTGTCTCTGTTTTGGTATCCTTATTTTACAGATGAGAAAACTGCAGCTCAGGGTTACAGTGATACCCAGTCTGGTAGAGCCTGGATCAGAGCCTAGATGATTCTGTTTTCAAAGTCCTTTTTCCTCTGCTTCCAACAATTTGCCCTTGAGTTCCTGGCCGCCTTCCTCTCCATAGCCCTCTCTCTTCCATAACCTAGGGTAAACTTTTTCCAGTCCCTTGAACCACCAAGACTCAGTTAATTGTCCTTGGCAGCCTAGACTTAGGTCTAGTTACAGCACCTATACTCTGTTGTATTTGCCTATTTATCTGCTTTTTCTACGAGTCTGTAAGTTTCTTGAGGGAAGAGACTGAGTTTTGTTCATCATGGAATTTCCAGTACCCTGCACAGGCCCCAGCACGTAGTAAGGACTCAATAATTCTCTGCTGAATTAATGCATGAATCATATCTATACGCTGTCATGCTTGGGCCCTCTTCCTATGCCATCTTCCTTCTGGAAGCAACAGAATTGGGGCCAATGTTCTGTCTGAAAAGGTAAAATTTAGATCAGACTCTGCTCTGTCATTCATCAAGCTGACACAGATGAAACCAGTTGCAAAGTTACCAGGATTCAATATTTCTTCACTAAATATACTGCAGCTGTAAAGTGTCCACTTTGAGTGAGTACTGCTTTCTTCATACCGAGAAACTTTGTTATCCAAAATCACAGACTACCAGAAAGTTTGCTGTTTGAAATCATATCAGTAAAAAGGAAATATCTCTGTCTTGTCTGGAGGATGTAAGTCACTTTGACACAGAAAAATGGTCTTGATTGACAACCTGAGTGCAGAGCCTCTGATAAAGGGTTTGTGGATACAACATTGCCCCTCTGTCTCAATGTTAGTGTTTCCAAGGAAACAGGACTGTAGGTGCACTTTGCAGTGCAGACCTGATGTTGATCTCTTTATACAAGCTGTTTTGCTTTGAGTCTATCAAAACACTCAATTCTACCCTATACCCATGACCTAAAATAACCCTGTCTTTGCCTTTCCTCAGTGAGACACCACTGTTCCTTCAGTGTGCAATCTCCCTCATTGCAATGAGACAATCACCCCAACTTTGTTGAACTTTAAGTGGGTACCTGGTGGTCCTAGGCTGTTCAGGCTACAGTACATCCATGCTTCTGTGCTCTAATCCAGTAGTTCTCAAATTAGTTGCATGTTAGAACCAGCAGGAGGTGCCTGGACCCATTTTGAGAAATCCTGATTGAAATAATCTTGAGTGAGTCCTAGGAATCAGAATTTTAAAGTCCCTCAGTTGATTCTATAGCCAAGGCTAAGAATTATTCTAGTAGCCAAATGTACCTAAAAAAATCTGGAATGGGTATTAAAATTCAGTTTCACAGGACCCCTAAGTCAGAAATTTTGGCTACAGACCTGAAGAATCTATATTCTCAAAAGATTTTTTATCTTAGTTTATAGTCTTTTGAGACAATTCATCTGTTCACAAGACTAGGCAGGGTGGCATCAGGAACCGAGGCAGGGAATTGGGACAACTGGGAAAGAGGAACATTTGACCCAGAGGAACTAAATATTAAGTTTTACTCATCTGTGTTACCAGAAACAGTCATGCAAAAATCACAGGGATAAACTGACTCCCCTGAAAGCTGAGTATTGTGCACCTTTAAATTTGGTTTTGTTGATAGACTACACACCCAATCATACACTGTAAATTAGTATTTTTGATCCTTTCTCTCATTTTAAAGAGCAGATTTATATTTCATTTTAGTAGGTGTGCTAAACAGTTTAAATGAACTATATTATATTCTTTGTAGACATCTTTTTGGCCATTTTTATACATGCTGAAGACCTCAAAAATTTTAAATGACCCAGGACTTAATTCATTTGAAAAGCCATATCTGTGCCAGACAAGTTGAAACTTAAAAAACAGTCACTGCAAATGCCTAGATATCACCACAAGAGGGCCTCTGTATCTCAGATAAAACAGGAAATGTTCAAGACTTTACAGACAAAACTCTTTATATTGTCAAATAATTGTTTTGCATGATACTTTAAAAATATTTGTTATAAGTCATTTCGGAGTGTAACCTCATTCATGATAAGTATATTGTTAATGTAATAGTACATCATTTTGTGGCTAAATTATACTCTAATATTCTGAAATGTCTAATTCTTATTTGATATAAAGAAACAAAATATATAAAAACTCCTGCATTATAGAGACTTTTATGTTACATTGTATTTTCTGTTTCTTCAGTCAATGCAATAGACACGAGAGTGCAATCTATTACTGATCATAGAAAATGATGTAATTTCTCTGAAATTATCTGGAAATAAAATTTTAAAGTATAAAGTATTTTTCTTTTTACCGTAAAACATTTTATTTTTATTTATTTTTTAATTTTAATTTTAACTTTAGTTTACTTTACAATACTGTATTGGTTTTGCCATACATTGACATGAATTCACCACGAGTGTACATGCGATCCCAAACATGAATCCCCTCCCACCTCCCACCCCATAACATCTCTCTGGGTCCTCTCCATGCACCAGCCCCAAGCATCCTGCATCCTGCATCGGACATAGACTGGCGATTCGTTTCTTACATGATAGTATACATGTTTCA
>SJYQ01004445.1:1051070-1071715 GCA_006410935.1 Redunca redunca
CACCAGTGAGGAAGCTCCATAATAAAGAGAACTCCACAAATTCCCAGAATATAGACAGGCCACCCCAAACGCAGCAATATAACCAAGATGAAGAGACAGAGTAATACTTAGCAGTAGAGGAACAGGAGAAGAGCCCATCAAACCAAACAAAAGAGGAAGAGATAGGGAATCTACCTGAGAAAGAATTCCAAATATTGATAGTGAAAATGATCCAAAATCTGGAAATCAAAATGGAAGCACAGATAAGTAGCCTGGAGACAAGGATTGAGAAGATGCAAGAAAGGTTTAATAAGGACCTAGAAGAAATAAAAAAGAGTCAATATACAATGAATAATGCAATAAACGAGATCAGAAACACTCTGGAAGCAACAAATAGTAGAATAACAGAGGCAGAAGATAGGATCAGTGAAATAGAAGATAGAATGGTAGAAATAAATGAATCAGAAAGGAAAAAAGAAAAACAAATTAAAAGAAATGAGGACAATCTCAGAGACCTACAGGACAATATGAAACGCTCCAACATTCAAATTATAGGAGTCCCAGAAGAAGAGGACAAAAAGAAAGACCATGAGAAAATCCTTGAGGAGATAATAGTTGGAAACTTCCCTAAAATGGGGAAGGAAATAATCACCCAACTCCAAGAAACCCAGAGGGTTCCAAATAGGATAAACCCAAGGCAAAACACCTAAAGTATAAACTATTAAAAGTATTACAGAGTATATGTATTTTGGACTCACTTCACTTTCAAATAAATGTGATTAAATTATTTGATTTCTAAATAATTACCTTCTTGCTTTTGAAATATTTTGAATAAAGTGTTGCTATGGTTTGCCAGCAAATAAAAATGGGTTACATATATTCAGAGATTTCTGAATTAAGATTATTTACAAATATTATTTTCAGAATGTTTTGGTTGCAATTTTAAAATAATGTACTTCTGAGATTAAATTATAAAAAATGATGAATATTAGCCCTTCCACAAAGCATCATAAAACACAGCATGATAGGCATAGAACAGCCCTTGAACATAAAGAAAAAATGGGCATGACAGCTGAACATAGTTGAACTACAGAGATGACTACTGAAATGTAACTGATTGTACTAAAATATTTGCCACTTCTCTCTGTGGAAAGGCAGTGAATTCCTGCCCCATTGTTTTTACTCTCGTCATATAATTTAGAGTGCCCAGTGACATATGAGTATCATATTTGAACAGAAGCTACATGAGCCATCCAGTGTTTCCATTATGTTCCTCTGAGATCAGTAATGTCTCAAATAAGAAAGTTCTATCAGTCTGGATCCTGGAGCATGTAAGAGAAATTCATAGCCTACTTGTAACAAATAGCATAAAAACTATGTGAGAAAAATATGTTTCATTGTAACTCCCTATTATCCTGATTGAGGTAATTAATTTATCAAACATAAACAAGAAAATACTGTGATTATCAGTCCTATCAGATTTTAAGAAAAGGCATAGAGCCTTGGGCTTTACAAGCAAGGTTAAAAAAAAAAAAGTGATAAGAAGGGCAGCAAGAATGCAAAGATTAGAATCATTGGTGTTAATAGCAGACTGCTATAGCAAATGGGGGGAAGAGGAAATCACTTATAGTTATGGTAAGCCCAAATACTATGCCACTGAAAAAAGATTAATAATAGATACCAATTTACTGAATGCTGACAGTGTGTAAGTTAACCAGTCTAATCACATGGACCACAGCCTTGTCTAACTTAATGAAACTATTGAGCCATGCCATGTAGGGCCACACCAGCTGGACAGATAATGGTGGAGAGTTCTGACAAAATGTGATCCACTGGAGAAGGGAATGGCAAACCACTTCAGTATTTCTCCTTGAGAATCCCATGAACAGTATGAAAAGGCAAAAAGATAGGACACTGAAAGATGAACTCCCTAGGTCAGTAGGTGCCCAATATGCTACTGGAGATCAGTGGAGAAATAACTCAAGAATGAAGGGATGGAGCCAAAGCAAAAACAACACCCAGTTGTGGATGTGACTGATGATGAAAGCAAGGTCCTATGCTGTAAAGACCAACATTGCATAGGAACCTGGAATGTTAGGTCCATGAATCAAGGCAAATTGGAAGTGGTCAACAGGAGAGGGCAAGAGTGAATGTCGATATTTTAGGTATCAGCAAACTAAAATGGACTGGAATGGGTGAATTTAACTCAGATGACCATTATATTTACTACTGTGGCAAGAATCCCTTAGAAGAAATGGAGTAGCCATCATAGTCAACAAGACTCTGAAATGCAGTACTTGGATGCAATCTCAAAAACAGCGGAATGAACTCTGTTCATTTCCAAGACAAACCATTCAAAACCATGGTAATCCAAGTCTATGCCCCAAAGAGTAATGCTGAAGAAGCTGAAGTTGAATGGTTGTATGAAGACATACAGGACCTTTTAGAACTAACACCCAAAAAAAGATGTTCTTTTCATTATAGGGGACTGGAATGCAAAAGTAGGAAGTCAAGAAACACCTGGAGAAAAGGGCAAATTTAGCCTTGGAGTACAGAATGAAGCAGGGCAAAGGCTAATAGAGTTCTGCCAAGAGAATGCACTAGTCATAGTAAACACCTGCTTCCAACAACACAAGAGAAAACTCCACATGGACATCACCAAATGGTCAACACCAAAACCAGATTGATTATATTCTTTGCAGCCAAAGATGGAGTAGCTCTATACAGTCAGTAAAAGCAAGACTGGGAGCAGACTGTGGCTCAGATCATGAACTCCTTATTGCCAAATTCAGATTTAAATTGAAGATAGTAGGGAAAACCACTAGACCATTCAGGTATGACCTAAATCAAATCCCTATGATTATCCAATGGAAGTGAGAAATAGATTTAAGGGACTAGATCTGATAGATAGAGTGCCTGATGAACTATGGAATGAGGTTCGTGACATTGTACAGGAGACAGGGATCAAGACCATCCCCATGGAGAAGAAATGCAAAAAAGCAAAATGGCTGTCTGGGGAGGCCTTACAAATAGCTGTGAAAGAAGAGAAGCGAAAAGCAAAGGAGAAAAGGAAAGATATAAGCATCTGAATACAGAATTCCAAAGAATAGCAAAAAGAGATAAGAAAGCCTTACTCCGCGATCAGTGCAAAGAAATAGAGGAAAACAATAGAATGGGAAAGATTAGAGATCTCTGCAAGAAAATCAGAGATACCAAGGGAACATTGCATGCAAAGATGGGCTCAATAAAGGACAGAAATGGTATGGACCTAACAGAAGCAGAAGATATTAAGAAGAGGTGGCAAGAATACACAGAAGAACTGTACAAAAAAGAAATTCACGACCCAGATAATCATGATGGTGTGATCACTCACCCAGAGCTAAACATCCTGGAATGTGAAGTCAAGTGGGCCTTAGAAAGCATCACTACGAACAAAGCTAGTGGAGGTGATGGAATTCCAGTTGAGCTATTTCAAATCCTGAAAGATGATGCTGTGAAAGTGCTGCACTCAATANGAAGAGGAACTCAAAAGCCTCTTGATGAAAGTGAAAGAGGAGAGTGAAAAAGTTGGCTTAAAGCTCAACTTTCAGAAAACGAAGATCATGGCACCTGGTTCTATCACTTCATGGGAAATATATGGGAAAAGAGTGGAAATAGACTTTATTTTTTTAGGCTCCAAAATCACTGCAGATGGTAACTGCAGCCATGAAATTAAAAGACATTTGCTCCTTGGAAGGAAAGTTATGACTAACCTAGATAGCATATTAAAAAGTAGAGACATTACTTTGCCAACAAAGTCCGTCTAGTCAAGGCTATGGTTTTTCCAGTGGTCATGTATGGATGTGAGAGTTGGAGTGTGAAGAAAGCTGAGCACCGAAGAATTGATGCTTTTGAACTGTGGTGTTGGAGAAGATTCTTGAGAGTTCCTTGGACTGCAAGGAGATCCAATCAGTCCATTCTAAAGGAGATTGGTCCTGGGATTTCTTTGGAAGGAATGATGCTAAAGCTGAAACTCCAATACTTTGGCCACCTCATGAGAAGAATTGACTCACTGGAAAAGACTGATGCTGGCAGGGATTGGGGGCAAGAAAAGAAGGGGACGACCGAGGATGAGATGGCTGAATGGCATCACCGACTCGATGGACGCGAGTTTGTGTGAACTCCGGGAGTTGGTGATGGCCAGGGAGGCCTAGCGTGCTGCAATTCATGGGGTCACAAACAGTCAGACAGGACTGAGCAACTGAACTGAACTGAAGTGGTGGCTTAGAGGAAAACAATCTGCCTACAGGAGATGCAGTTTCGAAATCCTGGGTCAGGACGATTCCCTGGAAAGCATGGCAACTCACTCCAGTATTCTTGCCTGAAGAATTCCATGGACAGAGGAGCCTAGCAGGCTGCAGCCCATAGGGTCACAGAGAGTCAGACATAACTGAAGTGACTGAGCATACACACATATTAATCATAAGGGCTTCCTTGGTGGCTCAGACAGTAAGGAATCTGCTTGCAATGCAGAAGACAAGGGTTTGATCTCTGGGTCAGGAAGATCCCCTAGAGAAGAGCATAGTATTCTTGCCTGGAGAATTCCATGGACAGAGGAGCCTGGTGGGCTACAGTTCATGAGGTCGCAAAGAGTCAGACATGACTGGGCAAATTACATTTTATATTAATTATAAAACTAGAATATAGCAAAATTAGCTTTCAAGACACTCTTTTCTCCTAATTTTTTTCATTCAAATCAGCCTTCTGACACAAAGCTTGAATATCAGTTCAGTCGTTCAGTCATGTCCGATGCTTTGCAACCCCATGAATCGTAGCATGCCAGGCCTCCTTGTCCATCACCAATTTCCAGAGTTTACTCAAACTCATGTCCATCGAGTGGGTGATGCCATCCAGACATCTCATCCTCTGTAGTCCCCTTTTCCTCCTGCCCCCAATCCTTCCCAGCATCAGGGTCTTTTCCAATGAGTCAACTCTTGCATGAGGTGGCCAAAATATTGGAGTCTCAGCCTCATCATCAGTCCTTCCAATGAACACCCAGGACTGATCTCCTTCAGAATGGACTGGTGGGATCTCCCTGCAGTCCAAGGGACTCTCAAGAGTCTTCTACAACACTACACTTCAAAGCATCTATTCTTTGGCACTCAGCTTTCCTTACAGTCCAACTCTCACATCCATAGATGACCACTGGAAAAACCATAGCCTTGAATAGACAGACATTTGTTGGAAAAGTAAAGTCTCTGCTTTTGAATATGCTACCTAGGTTGGTCATAACTTTTCTTCCAAGGAGCAAGTGTGTTTTAATTTCATGGCTGCAATCACCATCTGCAGTGATTTTGGAGCCTAAAAAAATAAAGTCTGTTTTCACTCTTTTCCCATCTATTTCCCATGAAGTGATGGGACCAGGTGCCATGATCTTCATTTTCTGAATGTTGAGCTTTAAGCCAAATTTTTCACTCTCTTCTTTCACTTTATCATCTGCATATCTGAGTTTATTGATATTTCTCCCAGCAGTCTTGATTCCAGCTTATGCCTCTTCTAGCCCAGCGTTTCTCATGATGTACTCTGCATAGAAGTTAAATAAGCAGGGTGACAATATACAGCCTTGACGTACTCCTTTACCTATTTGGAACCAGTCTGTTGTTCCATGTCCAGTTCTAACTGTTGCTTCCTGACCTGCATATAGCTTTCTCAAGAGGCAGGTCAGGTGATCTGGTATTCTCATCTCTTTTAGAATTTTCCACAGTTGATTGTGATCCACACAGTCAATGGCTTTGACATAGTCAATAAAGCAGAAATAAATGGTTTTTTGGAACTCTCTTGCTTCTTCCATGATCCAGCAGATGTTGGCAATTTGATCTCTGGTTCCTCTGCCTTTTCTAAAACCAGCTTGAACATCAGGAAGTTCATGGTTCACGTATTGCTGAAGCCTGGTTTGGAGAATTTTGAGCATTACTTTACTAGCGTGAGATGAGTGCAATTGTGTGGTAGTTTGAGCATTCTTTGGCATTGCCTTTCTTTGGGATTGGAATGAAAACTGACCTTTTCCAGTCCTGTGGCCACTGCTGAGTGTTCCAAATTTGCTGGCATATTGAGTGCAGCACTTTCACAGCATCATCTTTCAGGATTTGAAATAGCTCAACTGGAATTCCATCACCTCCACTAGCTTTGTTCGTAGTGATGCTTTCTAAGGCCCACTTGACTTCACATTCCAGGATGTCTAGCTCTGGGTGAGTGATCACACCATCATGATTATCTGGGTCATGAATTTCTTTTTTGTACAGTTCTTCTGTGTATTCTTGCCACCTCTTCTTAATATCTTCTGCTTCTGTTAGGTCCATACCATTTCTGTCCTTTATTGAGCCCATCTTTGCATGAAATGTTCCCTTGGTAGCTCTAATTTTGTTGAAGAGATCTCTAGTCTTTCCCATTTGGTTGTTTTCCTCTATTACTTTGAGTATAGGGCTGGCTAAAACAGGCCAGACCCATGGAAACTATAAGCATATAAAGAGACATATTTCACATCATTAAGTTTGTGGTAATTTACTGTGCAGGAAGAGAAAACTAAATGCATGTTCCTTTAGGCTGGTAACTTTGAGTCATTAATCAAAGTTCAAAGTATAATTTATGTTCAGAATGTTTTGCTTAAACAAGTAGGAAAGTATGATTGTAGAGTTTAGAAATATGTTCAATAAAGAGCAAGGAAAAAAAGAAGGAAAAGCAATGAGAAATGATTTTAATAGAGTATCTCTAAGCTTTCTTTTATATCAGAGTTTATGGCTTTATTATCTATGATTTCATGACCTCTAAAATCCCTTCTTTTCAAAGTTCTTCTATGAATTTTATTAATTTTGCCAGATACACTGAGTTGTTGATCCCAGTAAAAGTTTGTGGCAGTGGTAGTCTACCCACAATATATAACTTTGATTGGACTGGAATTCTTCATTACTTCCTTATATGAGTCTCAGGAATCTATGCAAAAGCTTCTTCTCTGAGACTAGTATGACCAAATGTAAGGGCACTTTCATTACTATAGTCTTTTCTGTCAATGTATGTATTTCCTACCATAATCTTGACCTCTCTTTACTTTAGCTTTTTCCTCTCTTTGCATTTATACAGCAAGGGTTAAATATTCATTGACAAGCTGAGATTTTTTGGGACAAACCCCTGTAGTTTTTGTGCAAGATCCTTTTTAACCTTTCTACTCTTCTATAGCAAAAGCTTCATGAATAGTTTTAAT
Source organism: Redunca redunca (assembly GCA_006410935.1). Classification (NCBI taxonomy): domain Eukaryota; kingdom Metazoa; phylum Chordata; class Mammalia; order Artiodactyla; family Bovidae; genus Redunca; species Redunca redunca. The sequence goes on from SJYQ01004445.1 coordinate 1,058,287, forward strand.
TTTTTTTCTATTTGTAATACGTATCTCTAATGAAATGTTGTCCCACTAAAATATGTGGCAAATATATGACCTTTATTTTAAGAGAATCCTTTCCCTTTGCAAGATCTATGAGATATATTATTCCAAATACAAAATAAGGCATAAAAGCAGAAAACTGGTCTTCCATGCTATAGCTTTACAAAAGGAAATCTTGCTGTGTGAAAGCAGCTTCCTAAGTAATGGATCTTTGTGTCTCTCTGGTAGTGTGCTCCATTACTCATTAGTATATACAGTCAGGATGTCCTTTATCCAAGTTTAATTTCCCTTTTTTCCTTCTTAATTCATTACATTGAATTACATGTCTCTATTCAAGAAAACAATCCCCTCTTTATTCTTCTTAAGTATTTGGAAATATAATTACTTTTGGATCCAGGAACACTGCTTCAATTAATGTATCAAGTTGTCTTTCTAGAAGAGAATTGTTCTTGTCTTGTCTGTTTGGGACTTGCACTGTTTTGAATAACATGTAAAGAAGCTAAATTGCCACTCCTAGTCATTGAACAGAATGCAGTACTCAGTTCTAAGGGAGCTATTTAGTTACTTAATAAAATCTGACAGAGGAACAACTCTGCTTTTTGTAAAAGAGTCTGTGTTAAAATATGTAAAAATTGCATTGTATGAGCTGTGAAGCTACTGCCTTATGACATATGTGAAAGCATTAGTGTACGATTGTGGGTCAGATGTCCTGAATCTCTAGTTCAGGTTCTGAAACTCACTCACTGTTGACTTTTGGCCAAGTTCCTTAATATCCTTGTCTCAATTATTTTCACTTAAGTTTGAAAGGGTTAGATACATTTAAGATAGCATAAATACTGCTTGAGGGTTGTTCTCTCATGTCTATGTATCCATAACACATAGTTGATTGTGGCACAATTCATTCAATCATTCATCCAAATTCAGCCAGAATCCTCATTCTTAAACTCAGTGGTTTTCAACATACATTGTTACTGTTTAGCGTGAAACAACATACCTCTCCAGGAACAGATGGTCCCCAAATAATCTATTTATCCAGAGTTCTATGTTTCTTGTTGTACCTGCTAACTGAAGGAGTTTTACATGACTCAAAGAAGGCCCCATTTTGCTCCAATTCTTGGCTGTGTGTCTTGTTTACTCATCTTTCCTTAATGTGGGATATACTTTGTTCCTGAGTAGAATGGACTGCTAGGACAGTGGTTCCCACTCATCGGTGTGCATCAGCATTTGTTGAAACTCAGATTGCTAGGTCCCATCCCTGGTGAATGATTCAATGTATCTGGGTTAAGACCCATGAATTTGTATTTCTAATAAGTTTCCAGGTACTTGTGAGTTTCTGGTCTGAGGATCACATTTTGAGAAACACTGATCTCTAGAAGACCCTTACTTAACCTAGGCATGCNTTTTCCCTAGAGAATTTACAGCCTGAAGAATATAATTATTAAAATATCAAAAAGTCTACTAGCGACGGGTACTTTTGGCAGGTCTTGAACCAAGCACATAAAAATAGCCTTTTCTTTGGGAATTTATTAAGACTACACATTGACAGGAACTATAAAAGAGATAAGATCAAACTGGGAACATAAGTGATTTAAGGAATTACTTTTTTAAAGTTCAATAACTTCAGAGGATGACAGGATTAAATGAAAGCAGGGTTGGAACAGACAGGATGAGTTGGTGGCCACACCTGTGGCATGTGACGGCATGCCATGATGTTTTCCTTCTCTGCAAGTCTCCTTTACCTGCTTAGCATTTTTATTACAAGGAGAAATAGACAAAGTAGAAATAGTCCAGACAGGAAACATATTAAGTAAAATTCTCATTAAAATATGAATAACTGTTATTAGATCTGAAGAGCCAGGCTGGGAATGTAGACAAGCAAAGTCCCCACGGTATCAGAGAATATGAGATTATGAGCTAGATGACTTCATTCAGATGTGGCAGGCACGTATTTACAAGCCTTCTAGTAGAAGCTTAGATAGAAAGTAGAGGGGAAGATGACCTAATGGGGGCCTGAAAGAAATATCAGTCAATGGGAAAAGAGTAGCATTTAACACAACATGTATATAGTTCAAAATCATGTTTTGGGTAACCATCAGTAAATCTAACTCATGGCTAAGGGTGAAAATAATGTCTGTTCTCTTACATATATAGCAGGCAGTCTTCTATAGGAAACTGAAATATGTAAATCTCTTCATTTTCATTTTAAGTTCCTCCTTGAAGTAGAAAGATTTAAACTATGTTAAAAAGTATATTATCTAAGGAAAAAGCTCATTATTAATGTACTAACAATTATATGCACTAAATAGATTAATTATTAGTTTATAGAGCTTCCATAAATCATTACCGAATGAATGATCATATTAATCAAAAAACTAGACTAATTGGCTAGGTGCAAACACTATAGCTGCCCTACCCTCAAACAAATAAATATTTCCAGTTATTAATAGCTTGTAGTACATGACGGCAATTGGTCACCAAACTATAGACAGGTTCTTTATTTGTTCATTAATATTTCCTAATTGCTGAGAATAATATGTTATCCAAAATTAGTGTTCAGTAAATATTTAATAAATAAATAGTTACATTGGTTTAGGGTATAAAAAAGACATAATTTAACTCAAAGCAGAGAAAACAATAAAGTGAATTTATAAGTTCTCTTACTGATAAATACATAGTTTGGGAGAGATTTAGAGCATCCTCTCCTATAAAAGGAGGGCTTTGGAGCTTTTATACTAATTCTCAGTGAGCTTCTCTAATCCACTCTTGTCAAGGAATTGTCCTTGCACACAGGCTGGCTTCACCCGTGGCTATAGCATACAGTCATTTCTCAATATCCCTGAGGGATTGATTCTAAGACCCCCATGGATACCAAAATTCACTGATGTCCTTATATAAATGGCATAGTATTTGCATATAACCTAGAAACATCTTCCCATACACTTTGAATTATCTCTGTATTACTTATAAAACTTAATAAAATGTCATCTTATATAAATGGTTGTAAATACAGTGTAATTGCTACATATACTGGCCCATGCTTGGTAAATTCAAGTTTTGGTTTGTGAAGCTCTATAGAATTCTTTTTCCAAATGGTTTTGATCCACTGGTGGTGGATGTGGAACTGGAGGATGCAGAGGGCTGACTGTCCTAGCTTCTTCCAATCGTTTCTGAAAAGAAGAAATCTCACCCAAAATGATCAAGACTTTCACCTAACAGTATTTGGGCCATCCTGAATATATCCTTATGAGCAGAGGGTACCAGGTTCTGGGACACTCATGGTGACAAGCAGCAGAGTGATCAACACACCCCTCCATCCTTATGCTAAACATCATCTGTTTTTCCTTAAAGCTCGTACCATCTGCTCCGGCCTGAGTGCAAGCCTTACCTTCTTTAGCATTCATTAAGGCATTTCCCTCCACACCACTGTGATTATTTTGTCAGAAGTAAAAAATGGTTTTAACAGAATGTTCCTCCCTTTGCTAAACTTTAAAACAGTGGCTGCCAATCCTGGCTGATCATCAGAGTCAATGCTGAGTTTTCTAAAAATTCAGATTTCTGGGACCAAGCTGGTGATTTTGACTCAGTGGGTACCTTAAGTCATTCTATCAGTTAACTTTTAGCATTGTTGCTATTAAGCACTGTAAAAATGTATGGTACAATATTTGAAACTATAGAGTTTGTTTGTACTGGGTTTGGCACTCATCGTTGGGTAAAGTTGGGTACTGTTTCTCTTTGTTTCCCTAGAGATTGTAAGCTTATTAAAAGAATAAAACCATCCTCCTTATATTTATGCCTTACTATATCATCATATTTGATATATTGTGCATAGTGTGAGTTCAACAAATATGACTGGGTTCGACTTATCACCACAAAGGAGACGTGGGGATTTGGGACCAGCATATCTAGAAGGTTCGACTGGAATCTGTGCCTTGCTTACAGAAACTAAGGTTTTGTGCCTCACGTTTAACCTGGAAACCAACCGATAGGTCCATCAGAAGCACTGCTCTCCCACAGTAACCAGGGATACTCAGTATGATAAGTCAGTGGGACAGGCAGATTAAAAGCTCTATTTGATTTATATAATAAAAATTATAATGTGATATTTGACATTCACAAAAATTCTATGCCAGCATTTATCAAATAAAGTTTGAGAATAAGAAGAGACTCCATATAGACTAAAAAGTCCATAGTGCTTTGATTTGCAAATCAAAACTCCAGTGAGGTATTACCTCACACTGGTCAGAATGGCCATCATTAAAAAATCTACAAATGATAAATGCTGCAGCAGGTGTGGAGAAAATGCAACCCTCCTATACTGTTGGTGGGGATATAAATTGGCAGAGCCACTATAGACAACAGCATGGAGGTTCCTTAAAAAACTGAAAATAGAGCTACCAGATGATCCAGCAATACCACTACTGGGCACATAGCCAGAAATAATTTTAAAAGATGCGTGTACCCCATATTTATTACAATGCTGTTTACAATAGCAAGGACATGGAAGCAATCTAAATGGCCTTCGAAAAAGGAATGGATAAAGAAGATGTGGTGCATATATACAATGAAATATTACTCAGCCATAAAAAGGAACAAAATTAAGTTACTTGCAGAGATGTGGATGGACCCAGAGTCTGTCATACAGAATGAAGAAACTCAGAAAGAGAAAACAAATATCGTATATTAACGCATATCTGTGGAATCTTCAAAAATGGTACTGCTGCTGCAGCTAAGTCGCTTCAGTCCTGTCTGATTCTGTGCGACCCCATAGTTGGCAGCCCACCAGGCTCCCTCCTTCCTGGGATTCTCCAGGCAAGAACACTGGAGTGGGTTGCCATTTCCTTCTCCAATGCATGACAGTGAAAGGTGAAAGTGAAGTCGCTCAGTTGCGTCCAACTCTGTGCGACCCCATAGACGGCAGCCCAGCAGGCTCCGCTGTCCCTGGGATTCTCCAGGCAAGAGTACTGGAGTGGGTTGCCATTGCCTTCTTCACAAAAATGGTACAGATGAACCTGTTTTCAGGGAAGGAATAGAGACATGGCGATAGAGAATGGAAATGTGGACACGGCGAAGTGGGGGAGATGGTGGGATGAACTGAGAGTAGGATTGACGTATATACACTACCATGTGTGAAATAGATAGCTAGTGGAAGCCTGCCGTATGGCACAGAAAGCTTAGCTTGCTGTTCTGCGCTGACCGAGATGGGTGGGAACAGAGGGATGGGAGAGAGGTACAAGAGGGAGGGGATATATCCAGATGGCAGATTCACTTCGGCGTACAGCAGAAACTACAGGCTTCCCTGGTGGCTCAGTAGTAAAGAACCTGTCTGCTGATGCAGTAGATGCAAGAGATATGAGTTTGATCCCTGGGTTGGAAAGATCCCCTGGAAGAAGAAATGGCGACCTATTCCAGTATGCTTGCCTGGAAAATTCCATGCATAGAGGAACCTGGCAGGCTACAGTCCACGGGGNATAGAGGAACCTGGCAGGCTACGGTCCACGGGGTTGCAAAGAGTCAGACATGACTTGGTGACTGAACATACACACACGCAGAGAACAGAAACTAACACAGCATGTAAAGCAATTATACTTCAATAGAAATTTAAATCTCATCTCAATAATTATATAAATCATATGTAGAAATGATAAAAAAAATTGTGAAAATGGTATGGAAAAACAGGTTTTCTAAATGCTGTATTAAATCAGTTGTTACTATACTATGCTATTTGTCATTTTTTTCTTAATTCTGAATCTCTTAGTCCTTGCTTTATATTTTTACTCAGTTCCTTAATGGAATATTATGGTTTCATAGTTCNTCCTTAATGGAATTTTATGGTTTCATAGTTCAACAATGTAACTTTCCTTTTGATTAGAAGCTTCATTAGGGCAAAACATATACATTTATTCAATTTCCATGGGGTCCTGTATGACAATGTTCAAAATGGATATGGAGCATTTATTCACAAAATCAATTTTTATGGAGATGAATGCTTCTTTGTGCTTTTCCTTAACTTTACATCATTCATTTATCGCAAGTATTAAAAGCCCAGAGGATTGTTATATTTTCCTTTGGAGTGACTAATGTTTTGATCATTGATAAGCGCAAAATTATCACTGGGATTTTTTTTTTTTCTGTGATCACTTGCATTGCTTTATATTGAGATCAAGGTAGGCTAATCACTTGTTCTCTGCCAGCTCTGGGTGGATCTATTTAGACCTGGGAGAGAAAAAGACATCATTTTGCAGCTCAATCTCAACCCCTTGGCATAGCTGCCTAGAAATCTGTCTTGAAGATTCTGAGTCCATGAGTGCTGGGACCAATTTATGAGTGAAGGAGAGAAGATGATTATGTTATGATGGCTTATGCATCACATACCTGGAGAATTCAACTTAAAGATGATTTAATTCCAAAAAGTGTTATTACTCTCATAAGGAGCCTCCAAAAGCCTGAAAAGCTGGATAATAAGATGTATAGATTTCAATGCACAAATTCAGACATTTGGGGCAATGGGAGAGGGTGTGAGTGCCTTCCTGGCCTCCTTCAATTATTTCCACAAAGGGGGTTACTAAATTTGCCTAATTTTGAGGCTGCTCTTTTGGAGCAGTTTTGTTTTTTTTTTTTCACAGATTTCTACCAAAATATTTTATGACTTATATGCAAAACTTGATTTTTAGACAAAAAATATAAGTAAAAACATATTATCATTATTATAATTATGGACAAAACAGACAGTAAATTCACATGAACATAGAGAGAGAAAATGTTCCATTTAATAGCACAGAATCTTTTTTTGTTGGAAGAAGAGAGACCAAATGTCAATCTCTCAAATTTAAAAAATGCTTCCCAGTTAGCTTGGCAATGATCCCAGGCTGGTTTCTGGGAATGCTATGAATCACCCTTGAGTTACCATATATGCCAATTTAAGTTCATCCCAAATGAGGCCAAAGGCAGTCAATTCTCTCCCTATACTACCTCACCTGCCACGTTGCTTATTCTTATCAGTGAGAGATGCTGCTTTGATCACCTGACAGGTACAACTTTCTGAAAAGTAATTTAGAATTTCCATTTATAGGAAGCATTTCCCAAAGGTTAATCAGCAAGCAAATACTCTATTGCATCACTTATCAGCTAGATTGTAAGTTCTTTGAGGATTGGAGAAATATTTTATTTAGCATAACATTTCTGGGACCAAGGGCAAAGAAATGAGATGACTCCTCCTCATACTGTTTCCCTGTTGAGGGCTGCTATGCTTTGGTATACATATACAGGTCCCTCCCATCTGTCCATCTGTCTCTCCATTCATTCATCACATTAATCAGCAAGCATTCATTGAGCATCTATATTATCAGAAATAAACAGATGAATACATTGTTTTGTTTTGTTTTTTCCTCAAGAACAGCACACTCTAGGATGGAAGAATTAAATTATAATACCTTTAATTTTCTGTAGATAGATCAGAAGTGCAGTTAGGGTCTACATACCCTTCAGGGACAATTTTTTGAATAGCAAAATATCTAGATGCCAATGCTTTTATAAGAAACATTACTTCTGGGAAGGTTTTTCCTATAGATTGGGAGTCAAAGTAAAAGGAACTTAAGGTCAACTACAGAGCAGGGGTCCCCAGCCTCCGGGATCTAACACCTGTTGCTCTGAAGTGGAGCTGATGTAATAATGACTGGTTGATTGAAAGTCACTAGGTGTGTCTGACTCTTTGTGACCTCACGGACTATACAGTCCACGGAATTCTCTAGGCCAGAATACTGGAGTGGGTAGCCTTTCCCTTCTTCAGGGGATCTTCCCAATCCAGGGATTGAACCCAGGTCTCCTGTACTGCAGGCGGATTCTTTTACCAGCTGAGCCACAAGGGAAGCCCTGATGTAATAATAATAGAAATAAAGTGTACAACAGATGTAATGAACTTGAATCACCCCAAAACCAGCCCTCCTACCTGAGTTCGTGGAAAAGTGTCTCCCATGGAAATGGTGTCTGGTGCCAAAAAGACTGGGACTGATGCTATAAATGACTCTATAATTGAATAGGAAGCACGTGGATCAACACTGAGGCTGATCAACACTTACTACAACTTCTGTAGTAAGAACAGAGGTGCATCTTGCCCTGAGCTCTGGCAGAAGTATGAGACTGATGGTTCTTGCTTTGGAGAAAGAGACCCACTCTATCTTTTTTTTTTTCTTTTTCTTAGTAGAAATATCTGTTCCATTCATTCATATGACAGTTGAACACCAGAGACATACTTGAAAACACAGGCATCTTTCCTTGGACCCTGCAAAGATACTTTCTTTCGGAGCTAAAAGTCAGCAAGTGTACCTGTGGTGACACTGGCTCCGTGAGCAACAGTAACAGATGAAGAGCCAAGCCTGCCCTGCGTAGTTTGCAAGGGTCAATGAGCAATACTTCATTCATCAGCCTGCAGCCTGGGGCTTCCACATTACTCTGCTCACGAGGCAAACCGGCAGTGTATTCATTTGACTGTATTAGGACAATAGAGTCCATGGATAGATTGCAATGTTGAGTCTCTCCTGTTAGAGAAAAGCAAATGGGACGTAGTACCCATCCCTTTTGAACACGTGTGCATTTTCAATGGAGATCATTTCTTGCATTCATTCATTCATGATGGTTTTTTCATCCAATTAAACACCAATCAGCTAGAGTCAGGTAGAATGTTAGATGCTGTGACTTCAACAGCTTGAAAATTTTTTTCTCAAGAAGTTTTCATTCATTAATTTTTCATTCAGCATATATTATCTGAACACCTACTATGTACCATATAATATGCTATGTTCTGAGGATACAATAGTAAACAAAAGCACACATGGCCAGGTGTCTGCCCTCATTATTTTGCAGTTTTCTTCCTAATGCTATGCTGAGAATACTGAAAATCTAATAAGTTCTCTGACTTGGGGGTGGAGCCACAGGCTACAAGCTCCCAGAAAGGCAACCTATTCTTTCAGAACTAAACAATCATGGAGAAAAAGAAGAAGCCTGTTTCCTATATGGAAGAGGAACCATGGTTAATCTTTTCCTTTGAAACAAGAGCAGTTAACTAAAAAGATTAATCTGATATATATTTTTCATATTAGTATATTATATTAGGCTCAATGCAAAATAAATTTTGGAAAGTACAATTATAGATATAAAACTGATAAAAATGTGGAGAAGCAGTAATAAATATGTCCTTTTTATCAGTATATTGTTTTCAGGACACTTCTTCACATTGAAATGGCATGAAGCAGTATCCACTCTAGTATTCCTGCCTGGAAAATCCCATGGACAGAGAGCCTAGTAAGCCATGGTCCATGGGGTCATAGTCAGACACAACTGAACCTCTGAGCACACAGTATAAAAAGAGCCTAAAAGGAATAGCGCTGTGACATAGCTGGGCTTCTTGTCATGGAAACTTCCCTCCATCAGACTGTCTTATTCTTTGACATTCAGCATCCTTAAATATCAGGGCAGAAAGTTAGAATTAGATTTCCTTTATTTTACAAATGCTATTAGAAGATAGAAATTTAAAAATAAGTAAATAGGTTTTAAGTAGAGGCCACACCAAGAAAGTAATATGAAGAAAATAAAAGCTATGGCTGTTTTTTAATGACTGTTTCTTTCTTCCTTTTATTTTTTATAAGAAAAGCTGGAAAGTGTGGTTTGTAATGGCTGAAATAAAAGTCCAGTATATGGAATCTAGAAAGAAGGTAGCAATAATCTGATGTGCAGGACAGCAAAGGAGACACAGGCATAAACAATAGCCTTCTGGACCCTGGGAGAAGGAGAAGGTGGGATGATTTGAGAGAATAGCACTGAAACATACACATTACCAAATGTAAAATAGAGAGCCAGTGGAAGTTTGATGTATGACCCAGGGAACCCAAAGCTGGTGCTCTGTGACAACCTGGAGGGATGGGGTGGGGAGGGAGGCGGGAGAGTTGTTCAGGAGAGCAGGACATACATATGCCTATGAATAACTCATACTGATATATGGCAGAAACCATCACAATATTGTAAAGTAATTACCCTCCAATTAAAATAAATATATATTTTTTAAAAGTCATTATATGGAGTTGAAAGGGGAAAATTCTAAATGAAAGGTTACTCCAAATATTCTCATTACCCACAAGCACGTCACAGACAACACTGGCCCTCGGCACATGCTACTAATCCATGCCTGGAATAAACTCTTCTCTTCAGCCTTCTACCCAAATGAAACAATTCTCAAATCTTTCTCCTTCATGGCTCTTCCAGCCATTGTGATCTCCTCTGAAGTCATTAGACTCGTCTCTATTGCCCATTTATCTGCCTAACCAAATGTTGTTTTGATTTTTTTTTAGATCATAATTATTACCACTAAAGTGTCTAGACTAAGCCCAAGATGTAGTTGCTTATGCTAAACTCCACATCAGCAAGCCAGAACTTAACTAAGTTTATATGCTCAGCTGTTCAAGAAAAGGAAAGCCAAGGTCGACCATTCAGTGTTTGGCTGCTCAGCACAAGTTTCCTGACCTGGCTGCAAGACTTCCCTTTGCTCCATGTAAAGAAAGTAACACTGCTTTAACCAATCAGCAAACACCCAGGATAACATCTTTGTTCCTGCTCACTGCAGTCTATGGGCTTCCCTGCTAGTTCAGTTGGGAAAGAATCCACCTGCAATGCAGGAGACCCTGGTTCAATTCCTGTGTCAGGAAGATCCACTGGAGAAGGGATAGTCTACCCGCTCCAGTACTTGTGGGCTTCCCTTGTGGCTCAGCTTGTTAAAAAGTCTGCCTGCAATGTGACAGACCTGGGTTCGATCCCTGGCTTGGGAAGATCCCCTGGAGAAGGGAAAGGCTACCCACTCCAGTATTCTGGCTTGGAGAATACCATGGACTGTATAGTCCATGGGGTCGCAAAGGGTCAGACACAACTGAGTGACTTCCACTTTCACTGTGGTCTATAAAATCCTCTTGCTTTATACAATTCTTTAAAACTTCTTCTACACTGGCTGCTTCCAGATCTGTGAATTCTTGGATAACCAATCAGATATTTTCAAAATTTTATGATTATTGGACTTTAATATTATTCAGCTCTTCCAAATGTACATATTTTTTCATATTTTCCATCTCCCTCAAAAACTTTAGGGATCTGGGAGGTCTCGTCCACATTTTTCTTTATCAGTCACATGGACCAAGAAGAGAATCAAGACCTAAATTACTCTATGACCTTAGATAACTCAGGATCTACTCAATACATTTAGACCAAGAGGATTTAGGAACTAGCTAGAGCAGTAAGTAAACTTGCAAATTCTATCTGAACCGCATATGTTCTTTGTCTTACTTTGGCTTCTTTTGTAAATAATTTCTGGATAATAACAATAAATATTTGTTAGCAATTAAATAAACAAGTGAGTTGTCTGGTGGATTGTTATGACTCCAAAGATATGAAATACTTTGGATACTTAAGATGAAAAAAAATTGGAGGGAACATTTATTTAGTTAGAAGTCTAAAGAGGGACATAGGGTAATCTCTCCAACATCTTGTTAAATATGCAAAATGTTGCAACTTAGCCTCTGCTCAAGATAGCACTTTATCAGAATTCTAGAACCTAGAAGATTACTCTTTCCTTCAGCCTCTCCCTGTTTTACCCCTGTCTTTATTGAGAAGAGTATACTGCCAAAGACTTCATTTTTTTCTCTCTTCCAAGGTGATACTGCAATGCTATTTTACTCCAACTTTACTGTCTATTTTAGAGTCCTTTTCCCTTTCTTAAGTTTTGATATTGTAACTACTTGAAATTCTAACAACATTACATCCAAGAACTTTGCTAGAACAAAGTAGAAGCAACACAAACACTTCAAAATTCATTGGATTTTTTCTTCAAAATTTTAGGAGGTCTATGAATCTTTTGATATATTTTAAAATAATCACTATGAACATAAATTACATAAGACTTCAGTTCAGTTCAGTTGCTCAGCTGTGTCCAACACTTTGTGACCCCATGGACTGCAGCACGCCAGGCCTCCCTGTCCATCACCACTCCCGGTGTTTACTCAAACTCATGTTCATTGAGTCGGTGATGCCACCCAGCCATCTCATCCTCTGTGGTCCCCTTCTCCTCCTGCCTTCAATCTTTCCCAGCATCAGCGTCTTTTCAAATGAGTCAGTTATTTGCATCAGTTGGTCAAAGTATTGGAGTTTCAGCTTCAACATCAGTCCTTCCAATGAATATTCAGAACTGATTTCCTTTAGGATGGACTTGTTGGACCTCCTTGCAGTCCAGGGGACTCTCAAGAGTCTTCTCCAACACCACTGTTCAAAATCATCAGTTCTTTGGCACTCAGCTTTCTTTATTGTCCAACTCACACAACCATACACGACTACTGGAAAAACCATAGCATGAACCTTTGTTGGCAAAATAATGTCTCTGCTTTTTAATATGCTATCTAGGTTGGTCATAACTTTTCTCCCAAGGAGCAAGTGTCTTTTAATTTCATGGCTGCAGTCACCATCTGCAGTGATTTTGGAGCCCAAGTAAATAAAATCTGTCACTGTTTCCCCACCTGTTTGCCATGAAATGATGGGACCAGATGCCATGATCTTAGTTTTTTGAAGTTCGAGTTTCAGCTAACTTTTTCACCCTCCTCTCTCTTTCATCAAAGAGGCTCTTTAGTTCTCCTTTGCTTTCTGCTATAAGTGTGGTGTCATCTGCATATCTGATTATTCATATTTCTCCTGGCAATCTTGATTCCAGCTTGTGCTTCTTCTAGCCCAGCATTTCTCATGATGTACTCTGCACAGAAGTTAAATAAGCAGGGTGATAATATACAGCCTTGACACATTCCTTTTCCTATTTGGAACCAGTCTGTTGTTTCATGTCCAGTTCTAACTGTTGCTTCCTGACCTGCACACAGATTTCTCAAGAGGCAGGTAGGTGGTCTGGTGTGCCCATCTCTTTCATAATTTTCCAGAGTTTGTTGTGATCCACACAATGAAAGGCTTTGGCATAGTCAATAAAGCAGAAGTAGGTATTTTTCGGGAACTCTCTTGCTTTTTCAATGATCCAACAGATGTTGGCAATTTGATCTCTGGTTCCTCTGCCTTTTCTAAATTCAGTCTGAACATCTGGAATTTTATGGTTCATGTACTGTTGAAGCCTGGCTTGGAGAATTTTGAGCTTTACTTTACTAGTGTGTGAGATGAGTGCAACTGGGTGGTAGTTTGAGTGTTCTTTGGTATTGGAATGAAAACTGACCTTTCCTAGTCCTGTAGCCACTGCTGAGTTTTCCAAATTTGCTGGCATATTGATTACAGCACTTTCACAGCATCATCTTTTAGGATTTGAAATAGCTCAACTGGAATTCCATCACCTCCACTAGGTTTGTTTGTAGTGATGCTTCCTAAGGCTCACTTGACTTCACATTCCAGAATG
>SJYQ01004445.1:1073655-1086843 GCA_006410935.1 Redunca redunca
AGTCTGTTGTTCCATGTCCAGTTCTACCTGTTGCTTCCTGACCTGCATATAGGTTTCTCAAGAGGCAGGTCAGGTGGTCTGGTATTCCCATTTCTTTCAGAATTTTCCACAGTTTATTGTGTTAGGTTACTGGCAGACAAAACAGTCAAGAACAACAACACAAAATCAAAACCTACTGTGCTCTCATAGAGTTTAAAATCTACCAGAATAATATACAAAATCAACCCCCTCAGACACAGACTGTTTATTTGGAGATTAGGAGCTTTCACATGCCAAGGTGTTGTCATTTGGGGAAAGTCCATCTCAAAGAAGAAACTGGGGTCCACTCTGTCGCCTCCTGAACTTTCCTTGCCTTTCCTCCTTCTCCTACTACCCCTCCTCTCCTTGTGCTTCTTCCCCTTTACAGAAAGTAGGTCTCCCTTAGAAAAGTTATCATTAAAGAACCTGGTAAGTGAAGACAGAGCTCAAATAAAGAGCTATATTGAAGCCACTACTTAAAGAGCCACACCCAAAACTGCTGGAATGAGAAAGGATGGTGGAGACACTGGAAAACCAACAGTGTCAAGTTCAGGAACCCAGAATGAAGAGCCCTGGAGAGGAGTTACGCTCAGGTAGAGACTCAGCCTTTGCCAAAAGCACAGCACGCAGGCACGAAAGTAGGAAGGAAAAAACTCCGAGATACTCACTCCTTCCGCCTGTCCTCCTGCTATTTCCTTCCACTGACCAGAGCTGCCGGAAGCCAGCCAGCAAAGGAACTTGCGTGATGCGCTCTGTTTTGGTTTAGACCGGGGGGGTGGCAGATGTCAAAGCCTGGATCCAGATGAGAGATTAAGTGGAGATTTTGGAATACAAAAATAATTCTATTTATGTTGCAAATGGATAAACTATTATGTATTAATGAGGGATATACCTTAAACTAAAGATAGAATCTTTTAATAGTATAATTTAAGATGATGTTAAGAAATACTTTGCGGTGGTGAGGGCTTACCTCTTGACCTCAGATCATACTGATCTTACAAAGTGTCATCCCTACCACGCACCTTTTATGTTACTGTAAGTCACTGCTGAATTCAGTCACTCACCAGCTTTCAAGTTTGCTTCAGTTGCTGGTTTACTAAGTTACTGTGTTTTCAGAAGAAAGCACTCAAGAAAATAATCAGATATGGGAGATGAGGAGGTTAGGATGTCCCAACCAGACTGTCTTTTGTCCTCTTAATTTATTAGTGTTGACTTACATAAAGTGAAATCTTGCTGTTAAAGAATGGATCTGTGGGACACTTTGGGTGAAAGGAAGTCCCTGGTCCAGTGGGCATTGTCCTTACATGGGCAGCCTTAAGAAGTTGTTCACTGATGTGTGTGGAAAAACATGAGCTTTTGCTCCATGTACACCCCTAACCAGTAGATGTTATGCAAAGTCCTGTGCATGTATTTTTCTACTTATTCTTGTAAGTAGAACAACTGTATAAAATCAAGGAAGAATTCTTATTGGCTTGAAACACCAAGGATTATCTCCATTTTCCTTGAGAATAGTAAATTTAATTAAAGATAGTTTATATTTTAGTATATTTGAGGGGAAGAGAAGCAATGGGATATTTAATATATTTGGAGAAGAGAAACAATCAAGAAAAGAAGTAATCAGGTATTCCTAGTTTTGTATCTTAAAGTACAGTTATTCTAATTATTCTCCATGGGCAGTCTAGCCCTCATAGTTTAGTAATTGTGCTGTTCCAAAATGTATGGAGGACAGGGTAAATTTAGAGCGCTTTTCACAGCATTGATTCTGTTCCTTTGATCAATGGTCTGGGTATTTTAAAATCTAAATCATGCAGATTTATGACACGCTGAAAACATGCTATTCTTCCCCACCAAATCTGTTTGTTAAATTTACAGAGTAACTTTCCTACAGTCACACTCTGTTCTCAGGCTGCTTATATCTTACTGGAATATTTTTTTTCACTGTATACTACACCGACTGGGATTTTTTTCCCATATTAAATTCTGTTCTGTTCATTCTGTAAACATAAAATCCCCTGAAAATATGATTACTCCATTTTTTCCCTTTACTGTTAGCTGCATCATTTATCAGAGAAGGCAGTGGCACCCCACTCCAGTACTCTTGCCTGGAAAATTCCATGGATGGAGAAGCCTGGCAGGCTGCAGTCCATGGGGTCTCTGAGGGTCGGACACGACTGAGCAACTTCACTTTTTTTGATTGCATTGGAGAAGGAAATGGCAACCCACTCCAGTGTTCTTGCCTGGAGAATCCCAGGGATTGGGGAGCTTGGTGGGCTGCCACCTATGGGGTCGCACAGAGTCGGACACGACTGAAGTGACTTAGCAGCAGCTGTGGCATCATTTATAATCTTTGCATTATCCACATATTTTACACATTTGCTACTATCTTTCTCTCTTCCAGATCTAACAATGTCTAATGTCTAACAATTTGTTAGACATCATTCAGCTGGGCTTTATGGTACCCTAATGGCTATCTCCTAATTATATGGGGAAAACTACAAGATATCATTATAATCTAATATATGTGATTATGTTTTCATTCAAGAAAACGTGAAACATAATTTATAGCCAGTGGATCAATAAACCAATTATAGAATAACAAATGATCCATACTAAGCAGGCAGAGATTATTGGTGACAAATAGGATAATAAGTTTTCATTTTTTTCTTACATCAAACCAGAACTTCACTTCATGGGAAATAGATGGGGAAACAGTGGAAACAGTGTCAGACTATTTTGGGGGGCTCCAAAATCACTGCAGATGGTGACTGCAGCCATGAAATTAAAAGACACTTCTTGGAAGAAAAGTTATCACCAACCTAGATACATATTGAAAAGCAGAGACATTACTTTGCCAACAAAGGTCCATCTAGTCAAGGCTATGGTTTTTCCAGTGGTCATGTATGGATGTGAGAATTGGACTGTGAAGAAAGCTGAGTGCTGAACAATTGATGCTTTTGAACTGTGGTGTTGGAGAAGACTCCTGAGAGTCCCTTGGACTGCAAGGAGATCCAACCAGTCCATTCTAAAGGAGATCAGCCCTGGATGTTCTTTGGAAGGAATGATGCTAAAGCTGAAACTCCAGTACTTTGGCCACCTCATGCGAAGAGTTGACTCACTGGAAAAGACTCTGATGCTGGGAGGGATTGGGGACAAGAGGAAAAGGGGACGACAGAGGATGAGATGGCTGGATGGCATCACCGACTCGATGGACGTGAGTTTGAGTGAACTCTGGGAGATGATGATGGACACGGAGGCCTGGCGTGCTGCGATTCATGGGGTTGCAGAGTCAGACATGGCTGAGCGACTGAACTGAACTGAACTGGACCAGAACTTCAGTGTTACAGACCATATATTAGTCAGGATTCTCCAAAGAAACAAAACCAATAGGACGTATATATATTGAAAGTGATATAAGAATGAGAACATGCAAATATGGAGGCTGACAAATTCCAAGATCTGCTATGTACTCTGTATACAAAATATTTAAACAACAGGGACCTACTGTATAGCACAGGGAACTTATTCAATATCTTGTAATAACCTATAATGGAAAAGAATCTGAAAAAGAACACCTGTGTTCTGTGTGTGTGTGTGTGTGTGTGTGTCTATAAATGAATTACTTTGCTGTACACTTGAAATGTAAATCAACTATACTTTAATTAAGAAAACAAAACCAACCAAAAAAAATCTTAGACAACAAAATAAATTCCAAGATCTGCATTCAATAAGCTGGAGACCTAGGAGAGTCAATGGTGTCAATTTAGTTCAAAGACCTGCAGGCTTGAAATTCAATGTTTCATTTCCAGTTTGAAGGCAAGAAAAAGCCAATGTCCCAGCTCAAGTTCAGTCAGAGAGGGAAGTCCTCTCCTCAGCTTTTTTACTCTCTGCAGCCTGATTAGATGAAGCACATCCACATTACTGAGGGCAAACTACTTTACTTAGTCCACCAGCTTCAATGTTAAACTCATCCAAACACAGAAACACCCAGAACAATATTTGACTCAATATATCGGGCACCCCATGGCCCAAGCAAAAAAGTGAAAGTGAAAGTAAAGTTGCTCAGTCATGTTCTACTCTTTGCGAGGCCATGGACTGTAGCCTACCAGGCTTCTCAGTCCATGGGATTTTGGTGCCATTTCCTTCTCCAGGAGATCTTCCCACCCCAGGGACTGAACCTGGGTCTCCCACATAGTAGGCAGACGCTTTACCCTCTGAGCCACCAGGGAAGGCCCAGGCAAACTAAGACATAAAATGAGCCCTCGTAGAGCATAGGATACTTCACTGCCTTTGTTTGTTTCCTCACTATAGATTGAAGGGTTTGTTCTGGACCCACGGTTTCCAAATTCAGCTGAACTTCAGACTCACCTGGATACCTTAATACACAGATTTTTGCTGCTCAGTTGAGATCTAGTGAATCAGACTTTCTATGAATAGAGTCCAGAAGTCAAGTCATTCTGATTCTGTGTTCTGCAGGTTGATGGTTGGAACTCTGTAAGTTCTATTTCCCTATTGCTGGCTAGTTTCTTCAAACAGAGCTCACTAGGAGGAGACTGGAATGCAGGAAAAGGAAAGATGGAATTTCATGATTCCTATTTGCTTTGTACCTTTCAGCATCACTCTAGAAGTGGCACTTACACTCTGGGAAAAATTTGATTCTGGTTTTCAATTTTTGTTGGCATGTTCATAACTAGTCTCATTTTGACCCCCGAGAGCCACCATCTCACAATCCTAGGTCTGGTTCTCCAGTTCCCTTATTTGCTCCTCTGCAGCATCAGTGCAGGAGGAACAATGGTCCTTCCTCTAATGTACCAGAACAAAGCTTAGGGACTCTTCTGAGTTTCTGAGCTCCCAACACCAGGTAATCAGCATACAGTCCTCAGATGTCTGAGCCATATCTCCGTGGCTTCTCCTCTGAACTCTGGGTTCTGATAGTTCCAAACCCTTCCATCTGCTTCTCCTACTTGTTGAGGTAGTAGCTACTTCCTGCCTTTTCTATCTGGTGTTCAACTTACCGTTGCTTTTGGCTGTCACTGGACTTCAGCATCCAATTCCATATAAGTCTTCTGTCGATAGGCTTAATGCAGTTTGTGTTTCCTGGCTGATGACTGTCTGCTGGATGTTAGTGAACCACCCCTGTGAACCACTTGCTGCACCAGACATCAGTCAGACTGGTCAGCTCTTTGTATCTTGGACACATCAAGCTTTTTCTGGCTTCAGGACACTTGCACTTTGCTTTCCCTCTACCTGGGAAATTATTCTCTTGACATTTTAGGCTTCTTCTTTCATATATTTGAGATTTTGGCCTATGTACTCCTTTTTCAGAGAATCCTTTCCTGATAACATTACAGAAAATATGTGTTCTGAAATTACTGTCTGTCATTATGCTCTGTTTATAGCATTTATCGTCATTTGTAATTATCTGGTGTGTATTTGTTTACTAGCTCATTATTTTTCTCCTCAACCAAAATGTGTGTTCTAGCTATATCTCTAACACCTAGAAAGTGTCAGCTACACACAGAAGATCAATAAATTATGTCTGTGACATAGAAAAATCTTTATTAAGATTATAATCAAACTCTCAGTATAGTATCCTGAAGTTCTTTAGACCTTCAGGATGTCTATTACTTTTAATATACATTCCACAATGATCTGAGCTCCCATACTGGATAATTGCAGGAAGTCTAATTTTCTTTTGAAGTATTTTTTATATCACTCCTTATGTGCCCTAAAAATCTATTTTGTCTTGCTTATCACTTCTTTTTCTCCCTTACAGATTGCCCCCAGCTTCTCATCATCACTTTCTCATTCCTGAACATACTTCATCCCAAAACATAAAAGCCTCTAAACACAGCTAGAGCAGTACTCTCGTCTTTAGCTATTTTACCAAGTGTTTTGAAAGCATCATATTGGTGATAATAACAATAATGTATTCAGCACTTGCTAGGGTGAGACACTGTATATATTGACTTAATTATGCCACCAATCCTATGACAAAGTATTATTATCTGTATTTTCTAGATAAGACACTGAAGGATTGGGAAGATATGTAAATTTCCAGAAGATATTTAACTAATAAGTGATTAACCCAGGATTTAATCCCAGACAGTCTGCCTGCAGAGTTCATTCTCTTAAATGGAAGGGAATTATAATCGACAGAATAAAAGGTTAAAACTGACCATCTGAAGACTTTCTCCTCTAATGTGTTATCTCATTCTCTTTGATCTAAGTTCTCCCACCAGACACATCTTTGTCAACTGCTGCTTATTTCCAGATCATTGGGATTGCTTCTCTTTCTTTGGGATAAATTCATCTTTTCTCAGCTCTATTTCACTCTCCCAACTTGCTCTAGGCAGAGAAAATCAATATGTCTTAACACAATAATCTTTGCAAAGACTAACTTAACTCAAAATTAGAAAAGTCTTTTACATAATTAAACATTAACAACAGCTTGATCTGAAACATGAGCATTTTCATTTTCTCATGGTCTTATTTATGCAAGGCTAAAAAAGTCACCAAGGAGGTCCTTATAATAGCAAAGGGAGGATGCTGGCATTTGCCTTATAATTTAGAAATGGCTGTAGCCTTTAAAATAACACGCTTTTCTCTCCTCTTTATATGCCAGAGACTGCAAGGGTTATGTGAAACAACAGTGGCATTTGCTACGCCCAGGAGCTAACAGGAAGAGGGGTGACAGCATGACACATGGCTTTCAGTGTTATAAAGTAGCCTTTGAGAGCTGGGGAGTAGCAGCAGTTGGTTGAGCAAAGATAACACGACAATGCCTGAAGAGTGAAGCAAAAATCCAACGTGACCACCAGGAGCCTTTTAGAGGGCAATCATGTAAAGAGTTTGGGGAGTAATGCTTTGAATGAGATGGATGTTAGAAAAGACTGATTCTCCCAGTCTGAGAAGGTAGAGACCCTTGATATATTAGAAACCCAACAGTGGACCTAGCTTCTGTAAATATTTTAAGGACAGTCCGTGCCTAGATGTGTTGGAGATTAAACCATTGACAAAACAAAAAGACAACCTACTGAAGGTGAGAAAATATTTGCAAATGATATGACCTATAAGGGCTTAATATAAAAAATATATGAACAGCTCCTACAACTCAGCATCAAAAAAAACAAACAACTCAATTGAAAACTGGACAGACCAGAAATAACATCTTTCCAAAGAAGATATGCAGATGACCAATGGGCACATGAAAAGATGCTCAACATCATTACTCATCAGATAAATGCAAATTAAAACCACAAGCTGTCATGTCACACCTGTCAAAATGACAGGTATCAAAATGATCACCCGTTACTACTGCTGGCAAGGATATGGAGAGAGGGGACTCTCATACACTGTTGGTGGGAACATAAGTTGCTGCAGCCACTGAACAGCATGAATGTCTCAAAAAACTAAATGTAGAACTATCATATGATCTAGCAATTTCATTCCTGGGTGCATGTTCAACAACAACAACAAGTCTAATTTGAAAAGATACAAGACCCCAATGTTCATAGCAGCATCATTTATAATATCTAAGATATGAAAGCAACCAAAGTGTCCATCAACAGACAGAAAAGACATACACGTATAGGTATATATACACACATACACATACAATGAAATATTGTAGTGTGTGTGTGAAGATCACTCTGCTGTAACTAACTCTTTGTTACTCCATGGACTATAGCCCACCAGGCTCCTCTGACCATGGACATCTCCAGGCAAGAATACTGGAGTGGGGAGCAATTCCCTTCTCCAGGGGATCATTCTGATTCAGGGATCAAACCTGGGTCTCTTGCACTGCAGGCAGATTCTTTACCATCTGAGTCAATGGAATATTACTCAGTTATAAAAATGAATTGGTAATAATATGAATAGATTGAAGGGTATTATACAGTTAAATAAGTCAGACAAAGATAGACAAATAATGTATGATATCACTTATATTTGGAATCTAAAAAATACAACAAACTAGTATGTATAGTGTATATAGCCAAATGTCTGCTTATCTGTGTCTGTATACAGATAAGCAAAACAAACTAGTGGTTATCAGTGGGAAGAGGGGAGGGCAGAGAGGTAAGATAGATGTACTGGATTAAAAGGTACAAAGTATTATGTATATAGTAAATAAGATACAAGGGTATAGTGTATAACACAGGAATACAGCTGATATTTAATAATAACTATATATGGATTCGGGCTTCCTTGTAGGCTCAGTGGTAAAGAATCTGCCTGCAACGCAGGAGACCTTGGTTTGATCCCTGGGTAGGGAAGACCCCCTGGAGGAGGGCATGGCAACCCACTCTACTACTCTTGCCTAGAGAATCCCATGGACAGAGAAGCCTGGCAGGCTGCAATCTACAGGGTTACACAGAGTCGGACATGACTAAAGTGACTAAGAAGCAAAAGTAAATGGACTGCCTTGGTGACTCAGATGGTAAAGAATCTGCCTGCAGTATGGGAGACCTGGGTTTGATCCCTGGGTCAGAAAGATCCTTTGGAGAAGGGAATGGCAATCCAATCCAGTATTCTTGCTTGGAGAATCTCATGGGCAGAGGAGCCTGGCAGACTACAGACCATGGGTTTGCAAAGAGTTGGACTTGACTGAGCAAATAATATTTTCTTTCACTTTCTTTCACAAACGGAGTATAACCTTTAAAAATTGTGAATCTCTGTGTTCAATACCTGTAAAATTTATATAATATTATAATCAACCATATCTCAATTTTTAAAAATTAATAAAGTTTTTCCTATATTGAAAAGATATCTGCACACCCATAATAACTGTAGCATCATTCACAATAGCCAAGACATGGGAATAACCTGTGTCCATCAACAGATAAATAAAGATGTGTGTGTGTGCGTGAGTGCATGTATGTAAAAATGCATATGCACACACACATTCAGCAGTAAAAAGAAGGGAATCACGCCATTTGTGACATGGATGGCCTTTGATGACATCATGCTAAATGAAATGAGTCAGGCAAAAAACGGCAAATTCCGTATGTTGTCACTTATACTTGGAATCTAAAAATGATAAATTCAGAGAGTATAAGACTCATAAAAACAGTTGAATGGTGGTTAACAGGGGCTGGGAGCTGGGGAAAATTGAGAGCTGTTGGTCAAAGTGTACAAACTTCCAGTTATAAGCCAAATTCTGGAGATCTAATATGTAGCATAGTGACTACAGTTAACAATACTGTATTATATACTTGAAAGTTATGCTAAGAGAAAGAAAGAAAGGGAAAGGGAAAGTCATTCAGCCATGTCCTGCTCTTTGCAATCCCATGGGCTATACCATCCATGGAATTCTCCAGGCCAGAATACTGGAGTGGGTAGCCTTCCCCTTACTCCAGGGATTGAACCCAGGTCTCCTGAATTGCAGGTGGGTTCTTTACCAGCTGAGCCACAAGGGAAGCCCAGGAATATAGGAGTGGGTAGCCTATCCCTTCTCCAGCCAATCTTCCCAACCCAGGAAGTGAACCAGGGTCTCCTGTACTGCAGGCGGATTCTTTACCAACTGAGCTATGAGGGAGATTTCAAATGTTGCCGCTTCCCACACACAAAAAAAGTAATTATGGAAAAAAGTTTATCCTATTTGGAAAGTTAATATATTACACATGACTTGGTAGTTTAATGGTTCAGCTGCTTTTTAAAATTGTCTACCTTGTCTTCTCTTGATTTTAAAGAGCAATAGCCTGAAATTGACAAAGCAAAGAATGACAGAATAAGTCTGTCCCAAATCCCCAAACAGGTTTGATTTTGCATGTAACACATAGGATTAAAAAATACTGATAAATCTTTGAATTCATTTTTTTAAGTCTTTAGTGTAGAAGATAAAAAATTATTCAGCTGAAAATAAATGAGCCATAAGTTGTTTATGTAACTGTCTGAGGATAATATGTCAAAGAATATTATGATAGTAAACTGATAGGAAAAAACGATTTATTAGTCTCAAGTCTGGAATGATAAAAAAAAAAACAAAACTGTTGGAGAGCATGTTTGAAATGTCATTCTGCCTCACTGAACTACATAATTTGTATTGATAATTTATGATCAGATTATTTTTAATTTAATGTGCATGGTAAATTTTATGAGCATGTTGGCAATTATTGCAAACTGAATTTCACATAAAATATATCTGTTTCACAGTACTTTGCTTTACTCATCTTAAATATATTACCAGATAGGTAACAGATTCAATTTCTTTCATTTTCTTTGTAAAATAAACTTAATTTCTGAACATTTTGGATTAACATAAAGTTGAAAATACAGAGAATTCCTATATAACCCAGGCCCAGTTTCCATTATGAACATATTGCATATTTGTTATAATTAATGTTGATATATTACTAACTAAAGTTCATAAATTATTCATATATTCTTACTTTTACTCTGATGCCCTTTTTCTGTTCTTGGATCTAGTACATTAATTTTAGTTAACAGGTCTCAGGTTCCTCTAGGAAGTGATAGTCCCTCAGACTTCCCTTGATTCTGACGACCTCGAAAATTTTGGGGAATACAGGTCACGTATTTCATAGACTGTCCCTCATTTGGGATTTGTCTGGTGTTGTTTTATGACTAGACTGGGGTTACAGGTTTTTGGGAGGAAGACCTTACGGAAGGTGCCCTTTCATTGCATCATATTAAGGGTAAATACTATGAAGGTGACTCATCACAGTTGATGTTAACCCCATCACCTGGCTGAGGTGGTGTTGTCAGGTTCCTCAACTATGCTGCTGCTGCTGCTAAATCGCTTCAGTTGTGTCCGATTCTGTGTGACCCCATAGACAGCAGCCCACCAGGCTCCGCCATCCCTGGGATTCTCCAGGCAATAACACTGGAGTGGGTTCCCATTTCCTTCTCCAATTCCTCAACTATAGAGTTACTCTATTTTCTCTTTCCATATTCTACTCTTTGAAAGGAAGGTGCTTCCTTAATTAACCCTTAAGGAAGGTTTAATTCTCTGGGGGTGCCATAACAAAGTATCACCAACTGGCTGGCTTAAATATCAGATATTTATTGTTTCACAGTTTTGGAAGCAAGAAAGCTGGAGGTCAAAAAAGTCAGCAGGTTGAGTTCCTTCTGAGGACAGTGAGGGAGAATCTGCTTCATGCCTTTCTCCCAGCTTCAGGTGTTCGCTAGCATCTTTGGAGTTTTTTGATTTGTACACACATCATCTCAGTCTCTACCTTCATGTTCACTTGATGTTGTCCCTGTGCTCATTTATGACTGTGTCCAAATTTCCCCATTTTAAAGGGAGATATAGAAACACAAATGTAGGTAACAAACATAAGGATACCAAGTTGGGGAGGTGGAGAGTAGGATAGATTGGTATTGACATTTTTTATATATATAAATAAATTATATATATATATCATATATATATATAAAATGTCAATGAGGCTGACTATGTACAAAATAGATAACTAATGATAACCTACTATATAGCACAGGGAACTCTACTCAGTGCTCTGTGGTGACCTAAATGGGAAGTAAATCCAAAAAAAAGAGGTGATATACGGATAACTGATTCACTTTTTCATACAGCAGAAAATAACACAACAGAGTAAAGAAACTATAATGTAATAAAAACTAATTAAAAAAATGACTCTAGTCATATTTGATTAGGAACTCACCCTACTCCAGTATGGCCTCATTTTAACTACATCTGCAATAATCCTAGTCCCAAGTAAAGTCAAATTCTGAGGTTGCAAAAGCTTGGGCTTTAGCAAATAAAGTTTGAGGGAATACAGTTCAACTGATGCTGAAACTGAGGCTCTAATACTTTGGTCACCTGATGTGAAGGGCCGACTCACTGGAAAAGATCCTGATGCTGGGAAAGATTGAGGGCAGGAGGAGAAGCGGGAGACAGAAGAAGAAATGGTTGGATGGCATCACCAGCTCAATGGACGTGAATTTGAGCAAGCTCCTGGAGATAGTGAAGGACAGGGAAGCTTTGTGTGCTGCAGCCCACGGGGTCACAGAGAGTCACAGGACTTAACAACTGAACACTAACAACAACTTAACCCATAACAGTTGCTATATACAATGCACACTTAAAGAGTGGGGAGTTATGGTCTACCTCATTTATTTATATTAGAAGGGACTCATTGGTACCTGCTTTATATTTGGGGTTATACTCCAATATTATTTTGGTCCTCAACTTTGGCATTTGGAGCTCTTTCATTTGGCTCCTCTGGTGCCTTTAACATATTCCCATCAGCATACTTTTTTATATATTTTTTAAAATGTAGCACTTCCTTACTTTCTGCCCCTACAAAATGCTCCAGCCTCATCTTGTATATTTCCTGCCCAGTATCATGGTCAAACTTTTCTCCAAGGCCCCAAGGAGCCCTGGACTCTTTTGTTGGAGAACGGTATCAGCAACCAAGATCAGGGCATGAGGTGTGCTCATTGCTTCCAAGTTGTTTCTATGTCCTGTAGGTCAACAAAGTAAGAAGATATATGTGTATAGAGTAACCTATGTATATATAATATCTACATATATTTCCACATGTAACAATCAAATCTATATTCACCTAAATGAGTTCATACTAATGTCTCCAACTGTAATCCACTACCATGTGGATCTTCTAGCCTCTTTTCCTTGCTTCTATGTAACCTCCCACTGTAACACTGAGTAATCTGAAATCTATCACCTACCATCCATTCACTTAATTGTAGTATAAGTTATTTATTCACATAGTTGTAGTATATATTTATAGCAGATTTTCATTTACTTTTAATCTACAGAATTATTAAAGTATAAATATTTATAAACCAAGCATAAATATTTAAATATGCAAAACTGCATGCAGTAATAGCTTACATTTCCTAGGAATAGCTGCAGACTAAATTGAAATGTAATTTCTTTTCTGGATCATTGTGAATGAGGACAGTGCCATTACTAAAGTGCTTTCTGTTTAATGTACTATGTCAAAATTAAATATGTTTAATGTAATATGTTAAAATGTGCATTAGACCAATTAGAATAAGTGAAACAAATATCAACTTTATGTTTTCATCAAGTAGTAAATAATAAAGTGTATGTAATCTCCCTAACCCTCCCATTTCTCTCTCTCCATACATACATATATATATATATAACACACATATATATTATTTGTATTTATGTCATGTATATGTATGTAAATATATTCTACATAT
>SJYQ01004445.1:1086904-1103168 GCA_006410935.1 Redunca redunca
ATTTCATAAGTAATGGAATAATTATTGAGTTTCTAAGACAGAAATAAGATATAAAGGTAAAAGCCAAAAGGTATTTTCAATATAGTATTAATAATTGTTTTTGGTTATAAGAGGGAAAACATGCTTCTGATGCCAGATGTTTGTACTGATAGAAATCCAACTATGTTAAGCATTATGAAATGTAACCTTGTTTTTGTTCATCATATGCAACGTTGAATTTTGCCTGCCTTCTATAAACTCTATATGATATAGTATTTATCAATAGTGGGTTTTTTTATTTTGCTTGGATTCAGTTATGTTTCGTTATAATTGTGAAGACCTACTTACTGGTTCCAAATAGGAAAACGAGTATGTCAAGGCTGTATATTGTCACCCTACTTATTTAATTTATATGCAGAGCACATCATGAGAAATGCTGGGCTGGAAGAAACACAAGCTAGAATCAAGTTTGCCAGGAGAAATGGCAATAACCTCAGATATATAGACGACACCACCCTTATGGCAGAAAGTGAAGAGGAACTAAAAAGCCTCTTGATGAAAGTGAAAGAGGAGAGTGAAAAAGTTGGCTTAAAGTTCAACATTCAGAAAATGAAGATCATGGCATCTGGTCCCATCACTCCATGGGAAATAGATGGGGAAACAGTGTCAGACTTTATTTTGGGGGGCTCCAAAACACTGCAGATGGTGACTGCAGCCATGAAATTAAAAGTCGCTTACTCCTTGGAAGGAAAGTTATGACCAACCTAGATAGCATATTCAAAAGCAGAGACATTACTTTGCCAACAAAGGTCCGTCTAGTCAAGGCTATGGTTTTTCCAGTGGTCATGTATGGATGTGAGATTTGAACTGTGAAGAAAGCTGAGCACCAAAGAATTGATGCTTTTGAACTGTGGTGTTGCAGAAGACTCCTGAGAGTCCCTTGGACTGCAAGGAGATCCAGCCAGTCCATTCTGAAGGAGACCAGTCCTGGGTTTTCATTGGAAGGATTGATGCTGAGGTTGAAACTCCAATACTTTGGCTACCTCATGTGAAGTGTTGACTCATTGGAAAAGACCTTGATGCTGGGAGGGATTGGGGGTAGGAGGAGAAAGGGACGACAGAGGATAAGATGGCTGGATGGCATCACTGACTCAATGGACCTGAGTTTGGGTAGGCTCTGGGAGTTGGTGGTAGACAGGGAGGCCTGGTGTGCTGCAATTCATGGGGTCGCAAAGGGTCGGACACAACTGTATGACTGAACTGAACTGAGGCAGCATGTCAAAAAGCAGAGACATTACTTTGCTAACAAAGGTCTGTCTAGTCAAGGCCATGGTTTTACCAGTAGTCATGTATGGATGTGAGAGTTGGACTGTGAAGAAAGCTGAGCGCTGAAGAATTGATGCTTTTGAACTGTGGTGTTGAAGACTCTTGAGAGTCCCGTGGACTGCAAGAGATCGGACCAAAACATCCTAAAGGAGATCAGTCTTGGTTGTTCATTGGCAGGACTGATGTTGAAGCTGAAACTCCACTGCTTTGGCCACCTGATGCAAAGAGCTGACTCATTTGAAAAGACCCTGATGCTGGGAAAGATTGAAGGCAGGAGGAGAAGGGGACAACAGTGGATGAGATGGTTGGATGGCATCATCGACTCAATGGACCTGAGTTTGTGTGGGCTCCGGAAGTTGCTGATGGACAAGGATGCCTGGCGTGCTGCAGTTCACGGGGTTGCAAAGAGTCGGACATGACTGAGTGACTGAACTGAACTGAACTTACTTCAAGGCAAAGAAAAAAATGAGGATGTTTGGGGACAGATCCCCAAATTAAACAGTTAATTAAAAATAATGAGTTTATGTCAAATTGTATGGTATAGGTTCTGAGCACAAACTTGGATCTAAGTTTTCTATCAGTTCCCCTTTGGTGGACACCTCTTCTGCAAGCCTTGAATGTCCTTCAGCTTCATTTGTCTTTTGTCTCAGTTACCACTGTGGTTAACAGTTCTGCCTGGCACTGGACTGACTTCACACAGCCGCCAACATGACAGCTGGGCTCTGGACCCAAGCCACACTCTCACCTCCCATTCTGCAGTTTCTCTTTTGATAGTATTTTATTTTGAGTCCTTGGCTTCTCTGTGAAATCTCATCATTGTCATCAGCAAAAGAACATGATAATCTTCTTGCTCTCAAAATGTGATTCCTGATGCCATTTTTCTTCTCGTATTGCTCTTTTCTCAGCAAACTCTTATGTATCTGTGTGCTTACTGTGTTATGGAGAAAGCATTAGACACAAAATGGGAGCCTATCACATGGGAGCCTCTGGGTCTTTCAGGGAATATGGTAAGACTATGGCAATTCACTACAGCATTAGTAGAGTTGATAATAGCATTTTTTTTTAACCTTCTGCATTTGTCTTAAAAGTTGAATATGAAACTTCATGAAGAGCTTCCTGTACATGAGAAGAAAAGGCTGGCTGCCCTTAGCAGTCAAAGAACAAGGGATTTAATTTTTACTTTAGGATCACTGAGCTCTTTCAGAAAGAAAAACCTGCAGATGACATTTAATTGCAAAGGCAAGACCAGCATTACATGGGCAGATATCCTTGAAGGAATGAATTGCCTTATCAAGGCACCTGCTGCTAATCCCATATCACATGGAATTCATTCACTTGGTCACCTTTGTAACTGACTGACTGCTTTTATTTTTTAAAACTTTTTATATTGGAGTAAATAAAGCTTATGTTCTACTAGTCCTTCTGATAATATTCTGAGATTCTTCATGCAAACTGGGGAACAAAATAAGAAGACAGAGAACATTGAGACTTGTTTCCAAACCATCCAAAGTGAAATTCAGGCTGTGAGATAATGATACTTTCCCTCCAGTGGGGATGTTATAACCTTTTATTCATGGGAAATTCGATTAAAATGTGCATCTCTGCTGTTGCCTGTAACATTTAATTCGTATCTTAACTTGCTACTGCTGTGCTCAAGATTTTCAAATCAAATATTAAAAATGAACTTGTCAACGCCAGCAGCTTTATGCT
This sequence comes from Redunca redunca, assembly GCA_006410935.1. Lineage (NCBI taxonomy): Eukaryota > Metazoa > Chordata > Mammalia > Artiodactyla > Bovidae > Redunca > Redunca redunca. The sequence goes on from SJYQ01004445.1 coordinate 1,089,920, forward strand.
GGGAGTCAAACACTTCATAAATTCTCCTTCTTTTTTTAGTCTATTAAAATACTCTTATAAGTGAACATGCACTGGCCTAAATTGTTACTACGTAATTTTTACAATTAGTTTTAAATTAGGTTCTCTCCACACACTCACTAATCCACCTCATTTCCTGTGTGTATTTTCATCTTCATGTCAGATTCACAATCTCAGAATCTAACAGAAGGCATTATGTTTTTTGAAAAATCTCAGGAGACTTGTAGTCTAATATCTCATAAACTTGCTTTTCTATATTATGCTTTTGAACTATTTCAGATCTACCTAACGAGCAATGCAAAAAAAAAAAAAAAATCAGAGTTCATTAGACATGTCTGCCTTTGAATGGAAAAATTATGACCTTATAATTCTTTAATAAATACTCAAGATTGAATATCAAGATGAGTTTTCTCTCTAAAATATATATATACTAGTTAACAGTTATATAGTGATGTCACCTGTGTAAGTCAGAATTATTTTTACTTTCAAGTGGGAGAAAAAGAACCTCACATTAAATTTCCTGGATGTGATGAGGCATGGTCACTTTTATGAATGGCTAGGTCCTGAGGCTCCTTCAGATTCTGTAACTCTTGCCGTCTCTTCTCTTCAGGTGGTCCACAAAATGGCTGCTGAAGCCATCCACTTAAATCTTTCAAGTTTACTAACCTCAGTGGTAGGATAATCTTTCCCAACAGTCCTTAGAGAAGAGTTCACAAAAGGGCATGTTTGTCTGGCATGTAACACTACTTACTCGGATCAGGGCTCTACAGAGCCCTGTTTGGGTAGACCTACCTCATAAGAAGGGCTTCCAAGTGGTGCTAGTGACCCATCCACGAGTGCAGGAGACCTGGGCTCAATCCCCGGGTAGGAAGCTCCCCTTAAGGAGGGCACAGCAGCCCACTCCAGTATCCTTGCCTGGAGAATCCCACGGGCAGAGGAGTCTGCTGGGCTACAGTCATAGGGTTGCAAAGAGGAGGACACGACTGGAGCGACGAAGCACGCATGTCTCACAAGAAATATCCTTAGGGCCTCACAGAAACACATGATATGGTGTTTCCCAGAAAACAAAAGTTCCATCACCTGAGAAAGGAGGGAGAAGAAATAATGAAAAGGCAAAAATAATGGTAGTTACTACAGTCTATTATTCTTTGTTTTGGTCTCTCCTCACATCTGAATTTGGATTGTATTCTCCTGGGTTACAGAATTTATCATGTTGTATTGTGATTATTTTTATATTTCTCATCTGGATGAAACTTGGAAAATCTTAGAGATAAGACGTAGATATTACTAATTTTAAAATATTGCCACTATCTCATTTTTAGAGTCTAATCCAGTATTTGTCATTTAGTAGTTCTTCAATAGATAATTACTAATTTTACTAAATAATTACATGTAACTAATATTCTTTTTTTCCCCCTGCCTCTGTTTTGGCATTCTTTTATCCTCTTATTCAGCTCTTGTGAATCCTTTTTTAAAAAGAATTCCCTTTAAATTTCCATTTTAGCTCATTCTCAAACCATTTTCCTAGGAAGCCAAAAGAGAAAAATACATAAGCTTAATAATACATATTATTTACAAAAGACACTTTCACTTTTCAGAAAGAGCCATCTCAGATCTATTTTTTAAAAAAAGCAAAAATACAAAAAATTGAGTTGTTTCATACATGAAGCTAACTAAATATGCTTAAAATATCTATGCTGTCATTTTCTCAGATTCATGAAAGAACTTTGATTTCTTGTTGGCCCTCCTCCCCTCCATCTCCAGTACTTGTGACATACTAATTGCCATTCTTACTTAAAATGGAACTAATTTTGATTGTGTCGCGTTATGCTGCATTTTTGCCGTGAACTTTTGGCATGTTTTCTATCATTTTCTATCATGAGTCACATGTATTGTTATTTAGTTTATTATTTGTTCAGAGCTAGTCTCATCCTAATTAAACTCAATGAGCTTTACTTTGTTTTGACAAGCAACATCCAGCACATGTCCAAAGTCTCTGGCTCTGGACTGGTCCTGAGGCTGTTGTAAGGCTGAGGTTACTCTGAACTACATGCAGATTAATAGATATGTCCCAGATCACCACGAAGAAAATAAAATTAGAAGAGCTTCCTATGCAGCCTCTTTTCCTATGCACCCTCTTAGTGCTTAAACACTTCTTCCTTCATTCCTGTATCATGCCATGTTTAACTGAGTTCTTTTTAGTTACTTCTCTCTTGAATGTCTTCCTGGAAAAAATTTCCCAGGTTATTTTTACTCATCTCCTTCTTCAGAAGAGCTTTCCTTAAACTCTAAAAAGATAATTGGGTTATCCTATTGTGTACTGTGGTATCACCTTGCAATTTTTTACCAGCTTATCATTGGTCTTAAGTGGACACTTAAAAATTAGTTGTGTTCCCTACTCAGAGAAGGCAATGGCAACCCACTCCAGTACTCTTGCCTGGAAAATCCCATGGATGGAGAGGCCTGGTGGGCTGCAGTCCATGGGGTCGCTAGGAGTCAGACACGACTGAGCGACTTCACTTTCACTTTTCACTTTCATGCATTGGAGAAGGAAATGGCAACCCACTCCAGTGTTCTTGCCTGGAGAATCCCAGGGACGGGGGAGCCTAGTGGGCTGCCGTCTATGGGATTGCACAGAGTCAGACACGACTGAAGTGACTTAGCAGCAGCAGTAGTGTTCCCTACTATGTTGGTGGTAAAGAACCTGCCTGCCAATACAGGAGATGTAAAAGATGTGGGTTCAATCTCTGGGTGGGGAGGATCCCCTGGAGGAGGGCAGGGCAACCCACTCCAGTGTTCTTGCTTGGAGAATCCCACAGACAGAGGAGCCTGTCAGGGTACAGTCCGTAGGGTCGCAGAGTCAGACATGACTGAAGCGGCTTAGCACACACTGGGTTGTAAATTCAGTAAAAACTAGGACCGCCTTGTCTCATTTACTACTGAATATCCAGTCCAAATACAATGGCATACAGTAGTCTGACCCCTCAACAATTTTTAAATTTTGTTTTATTTTATTTTATTGTGATAAGAACACTTGACATGAAATTTACCCTGTTAAAAATTTAAGTATACAGTACAATATCGTTGACAAGTAAAATAGTGTACAGATTTCCAGATTTCATTCTATTTGACTAAAACGTTATGCCCATTAATTAGGAACTTCTCATTTCTACCGCCCTCAAATCCCTGGCAACCAACATTCCACTCTGACTCTGTGAATTTGGTTCTTTTAGACACTTCATTTAAGTGGAATCATGATATATATCAGCATGATATACAGAAGCTATCAGTCTTCCCTGATAGCTCAGTTGGTAAAGAATCTGCCTGCAATGCAGGAGTCCTGGGTTCCATCCCTGGGTTGGGAAGATCCCCTGGAGAAGGGAAAGGCTACCCACTCCAGTATTCTGGCCTGGAGAATTCCACTGACTGTCTAGTCCATGGGGTCGCAAAGAGTCAGACACGACTGAGTGACTTTTGCTTTCACTATCTTCAGCTTCATGGTGTATATATCTTCTGTGCCTGACTTATTTCATATAGCATAAAGTTCCTCAGAATTTATGCATATTGTTACATATTGCAGAATTTTCTTTTGTTAAGGCTGCCTAGTATTCTGTTGTAAGTGCATACTACATTTTCCTTATCCTTTCATCTGCTGATAGACATTTAGGTTGCTTCCACATCTTGACTATTGTTAACAGTGCTACAGTGAACAAAGAACCGCTAGTATCTCTTGAGATTCTGATTTCATTTATTTTATGTAAACACTGAGAAGTGAGATTGCTGGATTACATGATAGTCCTATTTTTAAATTTTGAGGAACTTCCATACTATTTTCAATAATAGCTGCACCATTTTGCATTTCCACAAACTGGGAAAGGGTTCCAATTACTCTGTGTCCTTGTCAACATTTGATGTTTTTTGCTTTTTCGATAACAGCTCTCTAGAGAGATGTGAGGTGAATAATTCATTGTAGCTTTGACTTACATTTCCCTGATGATTACGTTGGTTCTTGGGCTCCAAAATCACTGCAGATGGTGCCTGCAGCCATGAAATTAAAAGATGCTTGCTCCTTGGAACTAGAGCTATGACCAACCTACACAGCATATTAAAAAGCAGAGACATCACTGCTGGCAAAAGTCCATCTATTCGAAGTTATGGTTTTTACAGTGGTCATGTATGGATGTGAGAGTTGGACTATAAAGAAAGCTGAGTGCCCAAGAATTGATGCTTTTGAGCTGTGGTGTTGGAGAAGACTCTTGAGAATCCCTTGGACTACAAGGAGATCCAACCAGTCCATCCTAAAGGAAATCAGTCCTGAATATTCATTGGAAGGACTGATGCTGAAGCTGAAATTCCAAAACTTTGGCCACCTAATGCGAAGAACTGACTCATTGGAAGAGACCTTGATGCTGGGAAAGATTGAAGACAGGAGTAAAAGGGGATGGCAGAGGATGAGATGGTTGGATGACATCACTGACTCGATGACATGAGTTTGAGCAAGCTCCAGGAGATGGTGATGGACAGGGAAGCCTGGTGTGCATGGGGTCGCAAAGAGCTGAACACGACTGAGTGACTGGACTGAACTGATGATTTGGATATTGAGTACTTTTTCATATACCTGTTGGCCATATGTAAGTCTTCTTTAGAAAAATATCTATTCAACTTCTAAGCCCATTTTTAAATTGGGTCACTTTTTTTTTTCCTATTGAGTAGGAGCTCCTTATATATTTTGGGGATGTTGACTCCTTACTAGATAGATGGTTTACAAACATATTCTCCCATTTCGCAAATTGCCTTTCCACTCTGCTGGTCATTTGGTGTGCTATAAAGAGCTTTTTACTGTGATGTAGTCCCACCTGTTTATTTTTGTTTCTGTTGTCCATGCTCTTGGTGCCACATCAATGAAATTATTGCCAAGACTAACATCATGGTGTTTTATGTTTTCTTCTAGGAGTTTTAAACTTTTGGATCTTTAAATCTTCAATCCATTTTCAGTTGATTTTTGTGTATGATGCATGATAAGGGTCCAATTTTATTCTTTGGATTGTGGATATTTAATTTTCTCAGCACCGTTTCTTGAGGAGACTATCATTTCCTCACGTGTATTCCTAATACTGTTGTCAAAGATCAGCTATAGATTTCTTCTTTGTTAATTTTGACTTGGCTATTGCTGGTTCTTTGTGGTTCTGTATGAACTTTTAAATTGTTTATTTCTCTAAAAAATGTCATTGGGATTTCAATTGGTATTTGCATTAAGTCTGTACATTACTTTGAGTAGTATAGACATTTTAACAATACGAAGTCTTCCAAACCATGAGCATGGGATTTCTTTCCATTTGTTTGTGTCATATTTCTTACCAGTTTAGGCTGTTCAAACCATCATTTTTGAGTGAAATCTAAACAAGCTCAGGGATAAAGGTCTCATTTTTCTTATTCATTGCTGTGTCTCTCAGGATCTAGAACACTGTTTGGCCCATGTGTTGTATTCAGTAATTATTTATCTGAATAAGTGAAGGAACTTTAAATATGTATCTGGTAATAAAATGTCTTTGCTTTAAAGAACCAGTTGCTGAGTTAGTGATGCCCCCTGGTGATTAAAAGGCATCACTGTAGCCTTTTTCTTAAATCGAGTGACAGGTCTTTGGGCTTCTCTTCTGTGTCTAAGATTTCACAGTGCAATATAACTGAGGATTGTGTCAATGAGATACTCTTAAGAGACCCTAGCACAGTCCTAGCAGTGTAAGAATAATACTTCATATATGAATATCACTAAAGTCTTGGAGCACACCAAGATGTGTTAGGGTTCTCCTGAGAAAAAGACTGTCCGCAGTGGGACTGTATTTGAAAACAGGGAGAGGTTAATAAAGGTTAAGTGAGGTGATATGAGTAGGGCCTTCATCCTGTAGGACAGGTGTCCTTATAAGAAGAAGAGATGAGAGAGTTTTCTTTCTCTCTGTGAAAGTGCAGAGAAGAAGGCTCATGTGACAACAAGAAAACAGCTGTCTACACCCCAGGGAAAGAGTCTTCATCAGAAACTAACCCTGCTGGCACCTTGATCTTGGACTTCTCACCTCCAGAACTGGGTGAAAGTAAGTTTCTGTTCTTTAAGCTACGCAGATATGGTGTATTTTGTGGTGTTTTGTTATGACAGCCCTAGCAGGCTAACACAGAAGCTTTGCCTAAGGTGTCTCATCTGAGAAGTAAGGTCATTCTAACAGAAAAATCTATGAGATTCAAGTGAGAAATGAGCTAAATGCTATGTGAAGTTGGGGAAGGGACTCAGTTTTTCAAAGGCTCAAATTCTTCTTTTTAAAAACATAGGCAGCAGTGTCTAAGTTACTGGATTACTGTGAGGATTAAATGATTAAATAATTTAAGGAAATGCTTGGTAAACTGTAAAGAATTATATAAATATTCTGGTTCACCCTACCCAGCCTGAGAATATTCTGTTTCAGCAAGACAAAAATAAGATCTGCTTAGCTCAGATCTCATCAGACCGTTCTTGGGCAGGAAGCTCCACCCAGGTCTTTCAGATGGAGAAGACAAATACTCCACTTGAATATAAACAATTTCCTTCCACAATTCCTTTGAGGTCAAGTTGTATGAAAGATTTTCCTTTTAAACCAGTAATTCTTAGGAAGCAATTTTAAATAGGACAACTTTCCTATTCAGCTTTTTCCCCGATTTTGTTGATGAATATTTTAAAAATATAATTGTAAATATTTAAAGTATACAATGCGATGAATACACACACACACACAAATGGGATAAAATGGATTATGGATCTTGATTACCATGATCAAGATAACTAACAGGTTCATTATCTCACACACTTAACTCCTTTTTATCTTACTTTCTGTGCTGAGAATTCCAAAGATCTACTCTCAGCAACTTTATTATTATCTATAGGCACCATGCTGCACATTTGATCCTGAGAACTTAGTCTGTCTTTGATGAAGATGAGAAAGGAGAAAGTATAGGAATACACTAAAGCATTAGTTTCAAGATGAAAATCTGTTATCTATTTAATAATTCATAAGTAACAAATAGGTATAGGTTCTTTGTGCTAATTCCTATGCAACATTCTTCCTCCTATTTTAAAATGGTTTATTCTTTTAAATGTGATTTGATTCTCAATTTACTTCACAAGGTTTCTGTCCAGTGTGATTCAATTAGTAGACTGGCCTATTTCTTTTTTCCTTTAAAAATATTAATTGAGAAAAATGTTTTCAGAACACAGATGATTTATTTCTCTAGGGTCTTTATTGAAAAGAAGTCACCCTGTTTTGTTGTCAAGGATACCAAAAATTGCTGGTTGACTGGTTAGTCATTTATTTTCTAATGAAAAAAGACAGCACTGAGATTTCCTGGGAAACAAATCAGTGTAAATGGTGATTGTTGTTGCTGTTTATTCTCTAAGTCATGTCCAGCTCTTGTGACCCCATGGACTGTCGCCTAACAGGCTCCTCTCTCCATGGGATTTCCCAAGCAAGAATACTGGAATACTGAAGTGGGCTGCCATTTCCTTCTCCAGTTAATGGGGATGGTGGTTTAAAATCTTGCTGCTGAACTATTTAGAACATGAAAGCAACCCAACAAGATTATAGAGCAAAATCAAATGATATAAAATGTGTTAAAAAAGACTTCTCATAATGCTGACTTAGAATGCATGCAAGCATAATGCCATTAATATAATTGAATCTACCATGGAATAAACCCATGCCAATGAAGAATCTGAATATCAAACTGTATAGATTGGGTTATCCCTGTGTTGTCATAGAAACTAGGGCAAACTGTTTCTTCATTTGATTTTAAATTAATGTGTCTTTTTTTTCATTAACCAGTAGTCATTGTGTACTTTTTATTCACCTGAATCTCAGAATATTATAAAGAATGCCTCAAGGCTTTGATGTAATGAAATGTGATGGAGCTTCTGGGACTTAAAAGTAAAATTCTCTCAGAGTATAACCTATTATTTTAGGAAAACTATCTTTGAAAGCAGTATTAATTAGGAACCATCATCTAAGAATTGTTAGATGTTCTGTATCACCAGTCTTTGAGAGTTCAAACACAGGGAAAATGGGCCAAATATGAAAGAAGGTCAATGAGGGAAGAAAAAGGAATCCAAACATCTTATTGTCTAAGTAAAGTACAAAGAAGAACTATACAAAAAAGATCTTCATGACCAAGATGACTACAAGGTGTGATCACTCACCTAGAGTCAGAGACTTTGGAATGAAAAGTCAAGTGTGCCTTAGAAAATATCACTGCGAACAAAGCTAGTGGAGGTGATGGAATTCTAGCTGAGATGAGCTATTTCAAATCCTGAAAGGTGATGCTGTGAAAGTGCTGCACTCAATATGCCAGCAAATTTGGAAAACTCAGCAGTGCCCACAGGAGTGGAAAAGATCAATTTTCCTTCCAATCCAACAATGCCAAAGAAGGCTCAAACTACCACACAATTGCACTCATCTCACATGCTGGTAAAGTAATGTTCAAAATTCTCCAAGCCAGGCTTCAGCAGTACATGAACCATGAAATTCCAGATGTTCAAGCTGAATTTAGAAAAGGCAGAGGAACCAGAGATCAAATTGCCAACATCCACTGGATCATTGAAAAAGCAATAGAGTTCCAGAAAAACATCTCTTTATGCTTTATTGACTATGCCAAAGCCTTTGACTGTGTGGATCACAATAAACTGTGGAAAATTCTTCAAGAGATATGACTACTAGACTACCTACTTGCCTCCTGGGAAATCTATATGCAGGTCAAGAAGCAACAGTTAGAACTGGACATGGAACAACAGACTGGCTCCAAATTGGGAAAGGAGTATGTCAAGGCTGTATATTGTCACCCTGCTTATTTAACTAACATGCACAGTACATCATGAGAAACGCTGGGCTGGATGAAGCACAAGCTGGAATCAAGATCACTGGGAGAAATATCAATAACCTCAGATATGCAGATAACACCACCTTTATGGTAGAAAGTGAAGAAGAACCAAAGATCTTCTTGAAAGTGAAAAATGAGAGTGAAAAAGTTGGCTTAAACTCAACATTCAGAAAACTAAGATCATGGTATCTGGTCCCATCACTTCATGCAAATAGATAGGGAAACAATGGAAACAGTGAGATACTTTATTTTTTTGGGCTCCAAGATCATTGCAGATGGTGACTGCAACAATGAAGTTAAAAGACACTTAATACTTGGAAGAAAAGCTATGATCAACTTAGATGCCATGTTAAAAAGCAGAGACATTACTTTGCCAACTAAGGCTTGTCTAGTCAAACCTATGGTTTTTCCAGTAGTCACCGGAAAGTAGTCACTGTGAGAGCTGTACTATAAAGAACGCTGAGCACCGAAGAATTGATGCTTTTGAACTGTGATGTTGGAGAAGACTCTTGAGAGTCTCTTGGACTGCAAGGAGATCCAACCAGTCTATCCTAAAGGAAATCCATCCTGGGTGTTCATTGGAAGAACTGATGCTGAAGCTGAAACTCCAATACTTTGGCCACCGGATGAGAAGAACTGAATCACTGGAAAACCCTGATGCTTTGAAAGATTGAAGGTGGGAGGAGAAGAGGATGACAGAGGATGAGATGGCTGGATGGCATCACCGACTCAATGAACATGAGTTTGAGTAAGTTCTGGGAGTTGGTGATGAACAAGGAAGCCTGGAGTGCTGTAGTCCATGGGGTTGTGAAGAGTCAGACAGAACTGAGTGACTGAACTGAACTGAATGAAGTAAAGTACTAACAAGAAAACAAACTTCTGTCTGAACATATGTGCTGTTATTTAAATAGAGAAGCTTTCAGTCAAACTTTCAGTTATTATTTTTAATTACATAAGTAGTACATGTTCTATACTAAAATAAAAAACAAAGAAGCATGTAATGGTGTTTTGATGTGTCCACTTGGCATTTTAATCAAACTAAGTAGTGTAATGAGACTGATTTGTTGCCCTTAACTGAGCTGTAGAAAGTGGAGAAAGAAAAGGATGATCTCATGGTTTCAAATTCCCAGCACAAGCTTCAAATAAATAACTTTAAAGACTCTATATCTTCCCTAAAAGAAACTTCCACCTACTGTAGTTTCAGGGTGGATATTTCTGAAAACCAAACCCAAGGTCTCATTTTATGACTAAGTTATAATGCAAATTGAATTCCCAACCTCCCAGGGTGTCCTCTGTTAAAGTGAGGGCATTGACTAGGAAGAAATGAAATCCTAAAAACTGGAATAGGGTCATTTAGGTAGCTCCCAATAAAGCTGGAGTTATTGAACCCCAAAATTTTGCCAAGTCCTCTTTGCCAGGAAGAGCAACTCTTTCATCTTTGCCAAAAGAAACTATAATGGCCTCCCAGAAGCAGTTGCCTGACAAGGCAGTACTTATTTCCCTCAGGACAATCCCCCCACCAACCCTCTTTGATGCTAAACCTATCATTAGACTCAGTTCACAGTAGGCTCCCCAAGGCAAGGTAGAGATTATAACACAAGAAAAGTTTCATTGCTGTTTAGTTGCTAAGTCATGTCCAAGTCTTTATGACCTCATGAACTGTAGCCCACTAGGCTCATCTTTCCATGGGATTTCCCTGGTAAGAATACTGGAATGGGTTGCCATTTCCTTCTCCAGGGGATCTTCCTGACCCAGGAATCCAACCTGAGTCTCCTGTTTGGCAGGTGGTTTCTTTACCATTGAACCACTTGTCACTATACATCAAAAGAACTGTACTTTTTTTTTTTTTTTTCCAATTCATATAAACAGAAATCTTGGAAATGTGTGTGAGAATAAATTTTAAATGTTTGGGATCATGGTGGTTGAATACACAATTCAGTTCAGTTCAGTTGCTCAATTGTGTCCGACTCTTTGTGACCCCATGAATCGCAGCACACCAGGCCTCCCTGTCCATCACCAACTCCCGGAGCTCACTCAGACTCACCTCCATCGAGTCAGTGATGCCATCCAGCCATCTCATCCTCGGTCGTCCCCTTCTCCTCCTGCCCCGAATCCCTCCCAGCATCAAAGTCTTTTCCAATGAGTCAACTCTTCGCATGAGGTGGCCAAAGTACTGGAGTCTCAGCTTCAGCATCATTCCTTCCAAAGAAATCCGAGGGCTGACCTCCTTCAGAATGGACTGGCTGGATCTCCTTGCAGCTGGATCTCCTGGCTGGATCTCAAGAGTCTTCTCCAACACCACAGTTCAAAAGCATCATTAGATAAGGCTTAATTTATTGTTATGATCACAATTGTAAGAGATTCTAGATTCAAATTTGCTTGAGAAGTTGGAAAAAACTAGTTGGTTGGTTGGTTAACTAAAACATGGGATCAAACATGGCCTTTGCTAAAAGAAATTGAAATGCTAAGACTGTCTTGGTAGAGGAGGGCTTTTATAGGCTTAAGAAGACTGGAAATTTAGTGTTTTTTATCATATAAGATCTGCTCCCCCACCATGGGAGGGGCCAGGGGATGCACCTTCCTCTTTTTCAACTGAATAAAATGAACTGGTGAGGGATCCCCAGTATCCTTGCAGAACCCTGCAGTCTCTTTACTCTGTAGGCCCAGAAATGACAGTGGGAACTGCTACAATAAACTAGGATCTCTTAGTACAATGGGGATAATAGGATCCTGGGGTGGCAGAGGCCATGTGGTGGCACTTAATCACTAAAGACACAGACAGTGTGGTTACCATGATGGACAATGGACCCAGAGCCATAATGAGGGTAGTGTGACCTGTAGAAATCAACACTGACTCCCCAGTGTGGCACCATTCCCCAGTGTTCTTAGTGTTCGTGCTTTTATTTCCTAATCTAAATTATGTTACGCCAATTAAATACAGGAAAAAGTAATTTTTGTTATCAAATTACAGACATAGTATCTTTTATGTGAGCATGAGTATGCCTCTTTTCAGTCTGAAATGTAATGTCTTAAAAACACATTACTTATGTATCATTAACTCAGGAAGAAAGCTCTCTCTTTTGATTTGTGAAAGTATTTTTTAAATCCTGTTTTAGTAACTGAAAGACATTTCAAATTGTTTTGAGTTTACAAAACAACAATAAATAAAATTCAAAGAGTATGTTACTTATGAACTCCTCTGTCCCACCTTTTATGAACCAGTATTTATGTTTGCCCAGGGGCCACCTAAGAAACTTCAATAATAGTTTAGGTTTAAAACACATCATAATAATTCCATTTTTAAAAACCTGGGCCATAATTAGGAAAGTCATTATTAAAAGTCATTGTTAGAATATACTGACCAAAAGACAAAGAATTTTTGGTGTGCTTCTTCCTTTGTTAGTTAGAATAACTTGCAATATTCAAAATAAATATGCATAGCTAAATATAATACACATTGAAAATTCTAGTCCTTCTTAGATTGAAAAATTCTTATTGCTCTATTTAGAACAAACCAGGAGCTTGCTAAAAGACAGCATGAAATTACAAAATTAACTCATGAGAATTGAAAGTCTACATAAAAAACCTTTGATTTACTGAGTAAAATATATGTATGCCAAACAGTACTTTTTTCTCCCTTATGTGAAAAGCCAACAGTATAATCTAAGGCCACAATCTTCATTTACCCATCAGATCTTTCCTTTTTTATTATATTTGAGGCTTTTTTTTCTTTTTGATATGGAATAATATATTTAAACATAAAACAGTTGTATCACACCCATCATGAATGTTGTACTGATATAGTATGTATATAGTGAAGAAAATTCACATTTAAGTGGACCCAGGCAGTTCACTCATGTTGTTCAGGGATCAACTCTATATGCAAGGTTTTAAATAAATACTATATGACAACTCTGTATGTTTGTTCTCTGATTTAGGGAGACTGATTTCTCTAGGAATTATTGTTTCTTTGTAATTAAAATATTATTCACTAATGACTTACATGCATGTGTGCAAAGTTGCTTCACTTATGTCTGACTCTTTGAAATCTTATGAACTGTAGCCAGCCGGCTCCTCTGTCCATAGGATTCTCCAAGCAAGCATACTGGAATGGGTTTCATTTTCTCCTCCAGGGGATCCTCCTGGCCCAAGGATCGAACCCACAACTCTTACGTCTCCTGCATTGGCAGGTGGGTTCTTTACCACTAATGCCATCTGGGAAGCCCCTCACTAATGATTTTCAAGTACTCAAATTCAGTTGCAGGTCAAAGAGAGTAAGTTAGAATCATTCTTTAAAAAACAGCATGGTCACTGTTAACATTATAATGTTCTAAAAAAA
>SJYQ01004445.1:1121697-1135087 GCA_006410935.1 Redunca redunca
AGTATATTATTAAAATTAATTGTATCTTCTTTCTACCTTTCTAATGAGACTACTAGAAAATTTAAATTATGTATGTGACTGCATTTGTGTTAGTGTTGTATTTTTATTGGACAGTACTACTGGGAACATCAAATAGGAAGTACCATGGAACTTGGGAGATAATGAAAAAGAGTGAGGGAAAAAAAGTGATTGGTTTTTATTTTGCCTATAGTGCAGGGTTTGAAGATAACACTTTCCTGTTTGGAGGACTTAAGTTTCTCACAAGTTTAACCACTGCAGAGGCCAAAACTAGATCTTTCTTACTCCTGGAAATTCACAAAATTTTGTCTAACATGCCCACAAACAAGTCTGTCAGCTAGAGTCACCATGAAATGGTCTTAGAGTTTCTTCTTTCCTTCTCTAACTTCCATTTTTGCATGTTCCTTGGGAGAATCTCTTAGTGGTCATTGCTGAAGGACACCAAAGCCCACATAAAGGAAGTTAAAGTGGAAACCTTTGGAGTTGGTAGCAGCCTCTCTCTTCCTTCCTTCATATATCCCACCCTAATTGCACTTTAGGAAATCTACTCTCCTCTCACTTTTAGTTAGAAGGGTTCAGAAGGGATTTTCCTCTTGTCCTCGAACTTCAGATATGAACTTCAATTGGCTTAGAAGTGTCTGTGTGTCCCAAATCCTTGCCCACAGGGATTGGTTCAGAGACTGGCATGTAATCCAGTTAGAATCAGTGAGATATTGGGTAACGTTTGCTGTGGCTTCTGTGAGAGAAGCTTCTTTCTTTTCTACTGGAAGACGAGTGAGAGATTTTCGGTGGAGCTTGTTGTGCTCCACTTGTCCTTGGCTGCCAGCCATCTAACAGCGATGAAGGGAGATCCTGCCAAAGTGAGGCCAGGACTGCATTAACAAGACTGAAAAATAGCGATGGAAGATGATTCTGTCTACTCTGCTAGGTAGTTCAACAAGCCAATCAACTTCATGTACTGTTTGAGCCATGTTGAGATGCGTATTCTTTGTTGCTATTCCCAGATATTCCAAAAGCAAAGGGCCCTTGTGGGTCAGAACTGTGGTAGGTTGTGAGCAGAGGCGAGAAGAAAAGATTTCCTTCCCTGTGCCTTTGACATTCTGTTCTCTAAAATTTTTTGCTTGAAGCCAGAGTTTCATACACTTACTAAGATTTACTTCTGATGGAGAAGACAGGATTCTGGCTCCCTTTTGCAGCTCTGCATCTTCATCTGCAGTTCATGATAAAGTTTATCTTTAAAATTTGCATCCCTTTCCTCAGTTATGCTTGCTCCTTGGAAGGAAAGCTATGACAAACTTAGTGTATTACAAAACAGAGACATTACTTTGCCAACAAAGGTCTGTATAGTCAAAGCTATGGTTTTTCCAGTAGTCATGTATGGATATGAGAGTTGCAGCGTAAAGAAGGCTGAGTGCTGAACTGATGCTTTTGAACTGTGGTGTTGGAGAAGACTCTTGAGAGTCCCTTGGACTGCAGAGAGATCAAACCAGTCAATCCTAAAAGAAATCAACCCTGAATATACATTGGAAGGACTGATGCTGAAGCTGAAGCTCCAATACTTTGGCCACCTGATGTGAAAAGACTCACTGGAAAAATCCTGATGCTAGGAAATATTGAAGGCAGGAGAAGGGGATGACAGAGGATAAGATAGTTGGATGGCATAACCGACTCAATGGACATAAGGTTGAGCAAACTCCAGGAGATGGTGAAGGACAGGGAAGCCTGGCGTTTTGCAGTCCATGGGGTCGCAAAGAGTCAGACACAACTGAGCAACTAAACAACAACTTCAGTTATGCAGTAAATACATCCATGAATATAACAGAAGTAAAAGGACAGTGTTGTCCAGCTTGGCATAGTCAGATTAAAATGTCTTGACACATAAATTTGTTCATATGATTAAATGTCTGTGTACATATTTGTATATCTTCTAGTTTATTGAAAATTGGACCAGACCTTTAAAGTTGCTAAATATGAGTTCACTTATTTTAATGATGGAAAACCAAGTACCAAAAAGGTTAAGTTATATTTTTCCATTGAAACAGTAATCTAGACTAGGTAGCTGTTCTCAAGCTTCAAACCCAGGCTTTTAACTGAACAATATGTAAAACATCTATCATTAGGTATCTAAGGATCTAGTGAATTTGTCTGTACAATGTACAAATATGAAAAAACTGTGCATCACAATTATGTATCACTTGCAATCCTGTGCTGCTCACAATGTCAGGGAGCTATCACAGCCAGGATATGTCATTGTCATTCCTCTCACCTTTTCTGCATTTGGTCTTGAAGTTGAAATCTCACTTTGCATATCAATGCTTTCCAGAAAAATGACCTTATATTATTATTCCATACTGCTTTATTTTTAGAGGAACCCTACAAAATAACTTCTAAACACACTGTGTGTTGATTTTATGCTTGGCAATAATTATGAATCAAATATTTTATGAAAAGGTTTATGCAGTAGGAAAAGTATACTAATAATCATAATGTTTCTTATTAACAGATCATACCTCAAATACTATAACACTTCTCAATTTATTTATCTTGATGTACTGATTGGGGCTCAGAGGTTAAAGCATCTGCCTCCAATGCGGGAGACCCGGGTTCAATCCCTGGGTCAAGAAGATCCCCTGGAGAAGGAAATGGCAATCCACTCCAGTATTCTTGCCTGGAGAATCCCATGGACGGAGAACCCTAGTAGGTTACAGTCCGCGGGGTTGCAAAGAGTTGGACACAACTGAGCGACTTCACCTTACCTTACCTTACTTTACTGATTGGGGCACATGGGGAGCTCTATCATTTATGTGCACTCATCAAAGTGCCTATACTAAATTAGGCACTCAGTAAGTGGCCACAGGACTGGAAAGTCAGTTTTCATTCCAATTCCAAAGAAAGGCAATGCCAAAGAATGCTCAAACTACCGCACAATTGCACTCATCTCACAAGCTAGTAAAGTAATGCTCAAAATTCTCCAAGCCAGGCTTCAGCAATACGTGAACCGTGAACTTCCTGATGTTCAAGCTGGTTTTCAAAAAGGCAGAGGAACCAGAGATCAAACTGCCAACATCCACTGGATCATGGAAAAAGCAAGAGAGCTCCAGAAAAACATCTATTTCTGCTTTGTTGACTATGCCAAATCCTTTGTGTGGATCACAATAAACTGTGGAAAATTCTGAAAGAGATGGGAATAACAGACCACCTGACCTGCCTCTTGAGAAATCTGTATGCANTGACAACAGCTATTCACTCTAGCACACAAGCAACTTTGAGTGGGAGAATTATGACAAATTCTTTCTCATATCCCCATTTAGCATTTACACTCTGCCAACACTGAGCATTAAGAGGTTTATTTTTTATTTTTTAATGCTCAATTTTGCTGTCAGAAATGTTTGGAAATTGGCTTGGATTGGCAAAAATATTGCTGGGTGGCCTACTTTAAATTCTTTAACCCAGTCACACTTTTCATCTGGAAATGGCAGAACAGATTTAATAAATGAGCCTTTTAAAAGCATTTCCTCCACATATAGTGAGCTAGCTCAACAGTTCTAACGTGGTAGGGAAAAGAGCTATTCAAGGAGAGAAGGGAGTTTTTCAGAGCAAGATGATGGAAGAAAAAAGTAGCAAAGTCAATGTAAGTAATGGGTCAAAGCACTAAAGAACTAAAGGTGGAAAGATAATTCCTCCTGGAGCAAACATACGAAAATAGAACAATTGTATTCTGACATTTACAGGACAAGAAAAATAATGAGGATATGTCCAAAAAAGGTAAATGATAAATTCAGATCTTGCTTATTTCAAAGTTTTTCTTTTTGTTAACTCTCAAGATAAAATTATTAGTAATAAATAGAGTAAGGCTACATGAAAGGAAATAATTTCAATCAGTAATTTGCATACTAGTTATTAGTATATGTCTCAAAAGTTATATATGTGTCTTTCAATGTGCTCTACCTGCTGAACTCAACTGAGGATTTGTGATAAAGTTTTCAATACATATCATTCAGTAGATGAGTAAATAGATAAAGTCATTTGTGTCTTGGTGCAGAGAAGGGTGATAGTTCAGCGCTGTCCAAGAAATTCCTGTGCTTGAACCCTAGATGGAATTTTTCTTTTCAAAGCATGTTTTTCCTTGGGTAGGACAATACCCAGCAACCCATTCTCTTCCTGGTTTGGGAGAAGATGATATTTACCGCAAGTGGGGAGTAACCTTTTCGTTCCTTGAAAATAGCACAACCTTAACAGCTTAGAAGCAGAAGATATTAAGAAGAGGTGGCAAGAATACACAGAAGAACTGTACAAAAAAGATCTTCACGACCCAGCTAATCTTGATGGTGTGATCACTCATCTAGAGCCAGACATCCTGGAATGTGAAGTCAAGTGGGCCTTGGAAAGCATCACTACAAACAAAGCTAGTGGAGGTGATAGAATTCCAGTTAAGCTGTTGCAAATCCTGAAAGATGATGCTGTGAAAGTGCTGCACTCAATATGCCAGCAAATTTGAAAAACTCAGCAGTGGCCACAGGACTGGAAAAGGTCAGTTTTCATTCCAATCACCAAGAAAGGCAATGCCAAAGAATGCTCAAACTACCGCACAATTGCACTCATCTCACAAGCTAGTAAAGTACTGCTCAAAATTCTCCAAGCCAGGCTTCAGCAATACGTGAACCGTGAACTTCCTGATGTTCAAGCTGGTTTTCGAAAGGCAGAGGAACCAGAGATCAAACTTCCAACATCCACTGGATCATGGAAAAAGCAAGAGAGCTCCGAAAAACATCTATTTCTGCTTTGTTGACTATGCCAAAGCCTTTGACTGGGTGGATCATGATAAACTGTGGAAAATTCTAAAAGAGATGGGAATAACAGACCACCTGACCTGCCTCTTGAGAAATCTGTATGCAGGTCAGGTAGCAACAGTTAGAACTGGACATGGAACAACAGACTGGTTCCAAAGAGGAAAAGGAGTACACCAAGGCTGTATATTGTCACCCTGCTTATTTAACTTCTATGCAGAGTATATCATGAGAAACGCTGGACTGGAAGAAACACAAGCTGGAATCAAGATTGCTGGGAGAAACATCAATAACCTCAGATATGCAGATGACACCACCCTTATGGCAGAAAGTGAAGAGGAACTCAAAAGCCTCTTAATGAAAGTTAAAGAGGAGAGTGAAAAAATTGGCTTAAAGCTCAACATTCAGATAACGAAGATCATGGCATCTGGTCCCATAACTTCATAGGAAATAGGTAGGGAAACAGTGGAAACAGTGTCAGACTTTATTTTTGGGGGCTCCAAAATCACTGCAGATGCTGATTGCAGCCATCAAATTAAAAGACACTTACTCTTTGGAAGGAAAGTTATGACCAACCTAGATAGCATATTCAAAAGCAGAGACATTACTTTGCCGACTCTGGTCCATCTAGTCAAAGCTATGGTTTTTCCTGTGGTCATGTATGGATGTGAGAGTTGGACTGTGAAGAAGGCTGAGTGCCAAAGAATTGATGCTTTTGAACTGTGGTGTTGGAGAAGACTCTTGAGAGTCCCTTGGACTGCAAGGAGATCCAACCAGTCCATTCTGAAGGAGATCAGCCCTGGGATTTCTTCGGAAGGAATGATGCTAAAGCTGAAACTCCAGTACTTTGGCCACCTGATGCGAAGAGTTGACTCATTGGAAAAGACTCTGATGCTGGGAGGAGTTGGGGGCAAGAGGAGAAGGGGACGACAGAGGATGAGATGGCTGGATGGCATCACTGACTCAATGGATGTGAATCTGAGTGAACTCTGGGAATTGGTGATGGACAAGGAGGCCTGGCATGCTGCGATTCATGGGGTCGCAAACTGTCGGACACGACTGAGTGATTGAAGTGAACTGAACAGCTGGCAGTGGGATTGTTGCCATGCTCTCTAAGACAGGCCTCCCCTAATGGTTCCTCAGGCAAAGAAACTGTTTGCAATGCAGGAGATGTGGGTTCGATCCCTGGATTGGGAAGATCTCTTAGAGGAGTAAATGGCAACCCACTCCAGTATTCTTGCTGGGAAAATTCCATGAACAGAGGAGCCTGGTAGGCTACGGTCCACAGGATAACAATGAATCTGATGCGACTGAACACACACACAAGGAAGATGAGTTTCTGACATATTTCTGTCTTTTGTTCATCTATTGACTTTTGGGTAACAAAACAGACCTGGTCCAAGTGTTCAGATCAGATGGTAACATTTGTCAGGAGAGAGCCTGGTCAGGTATTACCTGGCCAATAATCTACCACCAAAAACAAAAATCCCAGGTAACAAGGATTTATTGAACACCTATCTTGTACCATTAAGAAACCAAAAACCAACTTGAAAACTGACTTAAGGAGTTAATATTATCAAGAGACAAACATACATCTCAAAAGAAGATTATATTTCTTTGTGATAAGGACCATATACAAATATGAAGGGATTTCTATAAAAACATAAAAGGGCAGAGATGTCTTAACATCAAATACAAAATTACATTAAATTAAATTATTACAATTAATTTGTCACAAGATAGTTCCCCTTTATTCTCCCAAACTGTCTGAGACTTTCTTTTTTAAGAATTTTTAGACTACATCAATGAAACTATTCATTGAATTGTGGAAATTCAGAATTATAAAAGGAATAACTACTCACAATATGATTTTTTAAAAACATTTTTTTTGCCTTTTATTTATTCATTCAACAAATGTTTGAGTGTCACCCATAAGTTTTGCACTCTTTTTAACATATAACTATGACAGAGTCACTAACTTCAAGGTGCTCAAAATGTGGATATTCACACAAAAGGTAAGTATAGAATATAGTAAGTTTGATAACAAACAAAGGGATGGGGCATCAGGAGAGAGGTGGTAAAGAAGAAATTAGGGGGATCAACGAAAACTTTCTAGGGGAGGAAATCAGTGAACTAAATATAACATTGAGAGTAGGGCTTTGGAAACTGGGATCTGAAGGAAGAGGGGCATTTCAAAGGAATAGAGATAGAGAGGCAGGACACAGCAAGGCAATCAAGTTTGCTAGGCACAGCGTGTAAGCAGGATGAGGCACCAGGTAAAGCTGGAAAGAGCAGCAGCAGCCCGACAATATGGTCAAGTATTGGCCAAGAGTCCAAGGAAAGAAGGGTATAGATGTTCTGGGAATCCCTGAAATCATGTGAAAGATGTTTCCATTTATATGTGGGCTTTCCTTCTAGGCAGCCTTTGGTTTGCATCAAAATCTCAAAATGATAGCCAGTCAATACACAAAGGAAAATGTTCCAAAACATTTGCTGCCAGAGAAATGCAAGTTAAAATGACAAAGAGATACCACTACACATCTATCAAAATATGTAAAGTTTTTTAAAACCCTAAAACTATCAAATATTCATGGAGATGTGGAACAACTGATGAGAGTGTAAAATGGTAAAACCACTTTGTACAATTATCAGTTTCTAATAATCACACAACTATTTTATGACCCATATATACCATTCCTATACTTCCATAACAAAAATAAGTGAATTTTTTTTCCATAAGAGCATTTGTGCAAAATGTTCATAGCATTATTATTTGTTATTATCCCAAAGCTGAACAATCTTTAATGTCCATTAACAGAAGAATGGATAAAATCATTGTGTCAGTATCACAACAAATTACCAAAACTGAGTGACTTCAAAAATACAAATTTATTCTCTTACAATTCTAGAAGTCAGGACTTCAGAGTGAGATATTTAGGGCTATAATCAAAGTGTCAGTAGTGCTTATTTCTTCTGGGGGTTCCAGAAAAGAATCAGCTTCCAGAGGCTATGACATTCTTTAGCTCTTGGCTCTTCAGTCTTTGCTCCCATCACATTAACTTGTCTTCATTTTCACCTCCCACTTTGCTCTAATAGGGATCTTTGTGATTACACTAAATCCACCAGAATAATACAGAACAAGCTCTCCACTCAAGATCCTTAATCACATCTGCAAAATCTCTAAATGTAAGGTAACATAATACAGGTTCTAGGTGTTAGAACACAGACATCATTGGGAGGCCATTATTCAGCCTAACACAAGATTGTTTATCTTACTCTTACAATCGAATAGTACTCAGCAATAAAAAGGAACAAGTTACCCATACACATAAAGATATGGATGAATCTCTTGGACATACGTTGAGCAGGAGAAAGTGGTCATAAAGAGTATATAGTGCATGATTCTAAACTTATCTGTGTGAATAGAAGTCAAAAATAGAGGTCAAAAATACTTCTAGTGCTGATAGTAACTAGAGAGGGGGCCTTGGGAAAAGTTATGGAGTGACAAAAATGTTCTACATTTTGATATGATGTGTAATTACATGTATTTTACTGTATATAACCAAGTTATTTAATTTATTCATTTTCTTTTGAGTATTATGCTGCTTCTTCTTTAACAATTTAAACTTAACCTGGTTAATGCTGAATTCTTTATCCTGGTTTTCACAAACTACATTTTCTATTTCTTATGTGATCCTCATTTTAGTTAATGCTGTTTCTTCTGTGATTCTCATTTTAGGTATTGCCCTTCATTTCCTAGGATAAATGATTCTGAACTATCACCCTCATGTCAGGGTCTCCAAAATCACTCACAGGCTCCATGACTTGGTAAAATGACACACAGGACTCAGAAAAGCCATTATACTCTTGGTTGTAGTTTATCATAGTAAAATGATATAGATTAAAATCAGCAAAGGGAAATGCACCTGGTTGAAGTCCTGGAGAAACAAAGAGCACATTTCCAAGTTTCTTCTTCCAATGAAATAGCAAAGAACACACTTAATTCTCCCAGCAGTGTGTGACAACTTTATGAAAGCTCACTCAATCCATGGCATCCAGAGTTTTTATTGGGGGTCAGTCAGGTATAACGATGCAGCTTCTTTGAGTCCAGTACATGGTCCCCCATCTCCATGACCACCCAGCATTAGCAAAAGTGTAGGGCCTCAGGCAAACAAAAACATTCTTCTCAGGCGGTACATTTCAAGAGTTCAGAGGTTATTCCCTAAGAGCTAACCAAGGGTCAGCCCTGAAGATGTGTTTTTGCCTTGAATGGTCAGGGTTTGAATAATCCAGGCCTGCCATGTAACTCTTTACTGAATCAATTAGGTTCAAGTGGAGTGACTTCTGCCTTTGATATATCTCACAGAATTAACTTCTCTTCTCTAATTTCCTGGTTTCTACAGTACTCCCAGTTCTCATCTTCAATTATCCGGTATATTCTCACAACAACCAAATGGGTGGTTCTACCATCATTTTCTCACTCACCCAGACAGATCTTCCACATTCTTATCGGTCATCTCTCTAAAAATAAAATTAGATAATGTCATTGCTCTTCTTAAGGGTTTACACAATTGGCAATAATCTTAAAGTGCTTATAGAGTACCACATATCTTTTAGGAAATAACGTACAACTCTATTCTCTAAATTGGAGATATATATTCAATATGTTTATAAGTAGAAAAAGCTAGAGACAAAACACTACATATTTTTGATTCCTGTGTGTGGGTATTTGTGTGTGGGGGGGTATTTGTGTGTGTGTATTTATACCAAAAAGTCTGGAAAAACTGTGGTAGTATTACTAGTAGTTTTCTCTGTTTGTTTAGAAAGTCAATTATTTTCTTAAGTATATCTTACGAATGTTCTAATTTTTTAAGTGAGCATGTGCTAATTCAAAACACAGTAAAGTTATTAAACATATCTGTAGCTTGCCAGTGACTCAAAGATTACATTTGAACTGTTTAATATGATTAAAAGGTATCAGACACAGAGAGGCCCCACCTGACTTTATATCCTCTTTTTCTGAAACTTTAAACCATGAAATCTGCTCTATAGTCATACTGAACTTGCTGCAACTCCCTAAACACCTCTGTTTGGTCAGCCTTTGATGCCTTTACACTTTTGTTTTATGACAAGTGTGTCTGTCTCTTCTTTGTCTGGAAACTACTTCTCTTTCAAAAACCAAATAAAATGTCATCTTCTCTGGGAACACTTTCCCAGTGTTCCAGGCAGAATTAAGAATCTTCTTCCAGTGACCCTGTGGTATCTTGTCTACATATGTTTTATAAAATTTAGTACATAAAACCTAACAGTTTATTGTTCATTTTTCTCTACTAGATTTTGAGAATTTAGATCCAAAAACACTCTTGTATCCATGTATTTATTTCACAGGCTTTTCACAGTGCCTCACAATACTTTTAAAAATTAATTATCTATTTTCACAGAGATGAGGGAAAAGAGCAGTAATTTATAGACATGTAAACATCAATTGTCATATTTTCCACCAACTATTATAATTTGTAAAGTTTCACTTTTTATTATGCCAGAAAATATTCTTCCTTCTGTGCAGAATCAATAGGTAATGCAGGTTTGATTTATGCCTTTAGATGGTGCCATTACTTAGAATATTTCATCCAATGTCCAATTTCTGTGTCATTTATTTCAAGTTCTCCCATATTCAAATGTCCCTTAAAATCAAATATTTCTCAATTTTGAATCCCCTTCAGTTTTTCTCAACATTGGGGTCTTTTCCAATGAGTTGGCTCTCCGCATCACATGGCCAAAGTATTGGAGTTTCAGCTTCAGCCTCAGTACTCCCAATGAATATTCAGGGTTGATTTCCTTTAGGATTGACTGGTTTGATCTCCTTTCAGTCCAAGGGACTCTCAAGAGTCTTCTCCAGCACCACAATTTGAAAGTGTCAATTCTTCAGTGGCTCAGCCTTTTTCATTGTCCAGCTCTCACAACTGTTCATGACTACTGGTAAAACCATAGCTTTCACTATATGGACCTTTGTCGGCACCCAAGAAAATAGTCTGTTACTGCTTCCATTATTTCCCCATCTATTTGCCATGAAGTGATGGGATCAGATGTCATGATCTTCATTTTTTGAACGCTGAGTTTTAAGCCACCGTTTTCACTCTCATCTTTCACTTTCATCAAGAGGCTTTTTACTTCCTGCCATTATGGTGGTGTCATATGCATATCTGAGGTTAGTGATAATTCTCCTGGAAATCCTGTTTCCATCTTCTGCTTTATCCAGTCTGGCATTTTGCATGATGTACTCTGCATATAAGTTAAATAAGTAGAGTGATAATATACAACCTTGACATACTCCTTTCTCAATTTTGAACCAGTCTGTTGTTCCATGTCCAATTCTAACTGTTATTTCTTGACCTGGATACAGCATTCATGGGAGGCAGGCAAGGTGATCTGGTATTTCCATCTTGAAGAATTTCCCACATATTGTTATGATTCATACAGTCAAAGGCCTTATGCAATCATCTGAAGGCTTGAATAGAATAAAAAAATGAGTCTTCCCTTGAGTAGGAGAGAATTTCTTCTGACTGCTTTTGAACTAGGTTTTCACTTTTTCCTGAATTCTCATTCAACCAGAAACACTGGGTCTTCTTTGGGTCTCAAGACTGCTGATCTTCCTTCACCACACTTCAGCTCTAACTATGTTACCTAGGTTCTCTTAGATCTCCAGCCTGCCAACATGCACTGCAGATTTTGAGATTTATAAGCATCCATGACCATACTGAGAAAGTCAATTCCAAGGCAGGTTGTTAAGAAGTCTGCGGGTCCCTGAGGAGAGAGGGGTCTGGGGTTCTTGAGGAGGAGGAAAGGACAAACTTTTTTTTCTATACATTCATTAGTCTTAGTCACATACAACTTTTTTTTTTCTTTATGCCTGGAACTGATAATTAAACAACTCAGTTTAAGCTCTGTACTAGGGAAGGTGATGGAGTTCCATTTGAGCTATTTCAAATCCTAAAAGATGATGCTGTGAAAGTGCTGCACTCTATATGCCAGCAAATTTGGAAAACTCAACAGTTGCCACAAGACTGGAAAAGATCAGTTTTCATTCCAGTCCCAAAGAGAAGCAATGCCAAAGAGTACTCAACACACACACACACACACTGCAGACAGTCGTGTCCAACTCTTTGCAACCCCATGGAATATAGCCCACTAGGCTCCTCCGTTGATGGTATTCTCTAGGCAAGAATACTGGAGTGGGTTGCCATTTCCTTCTCCAGGGGATCTTCCCAACCCAGGGATTGAACCCAGGTCTCCTGCATTGCAGGCAGATTCTTTAACCTATGAGCCACTCAAACTACCCCACAATTGCACTTATCTCACATGCTAGTAAAGTAATGCTCCAAATTCTCCAAGCCAGGCTTCAGCAATACATGAACTGTGAAATTCCAGATGTTCAAGTTGGTTTTAGAAAAGGGAGAGGAAGCAGAGATCAAATAGCCAACATCCGCTAGATCACTGAAAAAGTAAGGGAGTTCCAGAAAAACATCTACTTCTGCTTCATTTGGCTATGCCAAAGCCTTTGACTGTGTGGATCACAACAAACTGCAGAAAATTCTGAAAGAGGTGGGAATACCAGACCAACTGATCTGCCTTCTGAGAAATCTGTATGCAGGTCAGGAAGCAACAGTTAGAACTGGACATGGAACAACAGACTGGTTCCAAATCAGGATACAAGTGGGTCAAGGATGAATATTATCACCCTGCTTATTTAACTTATATGCAGAGTACATCATGTGAAATGCTGGGCTGGATGAAGCACAAGCTAGAATCAAGATTGCCAGGAGAAACATCAGTAACCTCAGATATGCAGAAGACACCACCTTTACAGCAGAAAGCGAGGAAGAACTAAAAAGCCTCTTGATGAAAAGTGAAAGAGGAGAGTGAAAAAGTTGGCTTAAAGCTCAACATTCAAGAAACTATAGGTGGGGTACAATGGAAACAGTGAGAAACTCTATTTTTTTTAGTTCTAAAATCACTGCAGATGGTGACTGCAGCCATGAAATTAAAAGATGTGTGCTTCTTGGAGAAAGGCTATGACCAACCTAGGCAGCATATTAAAAAGCAGAGACATTACTTTGCCAACATAGGTGTTTAGTCAAGGCTATGGTTTTTCCAGTGGTCATGTATGAATGTGAAAAGAAAAGAAAGCTGAGTGCTGAAGAATTGATACTTTTGAACTGTGTTGTTGGAGAAGATTCTTTAGAGTTCCTTGGACTGCAAGGAGATCCAACCAGTCCATCCTAAAGGAAATCAGTCCTGAATATTCATTGGAAGGACTAGTGCTGAAGCTGAAATTCCAATACTTTGGCGACCTATTGCGAAGAACCGACTCATTTGAAAAGACCCTGATGCTGGGAAAGATTG
Source organism: Redunca redunca (assembly GCA_006410935.1). NCBI lineage: Eukaryota > Metazoa > Chordata > Mammalia > Artiodactyla > Bovidae > Redunca > Redunca redunca. The sequence goes on from SJYQ01004445.1 coordinate 1,134,906, forward strand.
AAGGCAGGAGGAGAAGGAAACAACAGAGGATGAGATGGTTGGATGGGATCACCGACTCAATGGACACAAGTTTGAGTAAGCTCCAGGAGTTGGTGATGGACAGGGAAGCCTGGCGTGCTGCAGTCCATGGGGTCACAAAGAGTTGGACACGACTGAGTGACTGAACTGAACAACAATGTGCC